>JADLZK010001148.1:0-77137 GCA_015847255.1 Hyparrhenia diplandra | reverse complement strand
CCAAATCCCCTCCGCCGCCGGCATAAACCCCAGCTGGCCCAACCCCAGCGACCTCCTCCTCTCCCATCGCTGCTCCTCAGCTGCACTCGCGAGCGTCCCCGTCTCCGAGCCCTGCCCAACCACCATCTCCTACCTCATCTCCTGCGGGCTCTCCCGCGGCCGCGGCCGCCTGCAAGAGCCGCATCCGCTTCACCGCGCAAGGCCGACGCCGTCCGCGCGCTCCTCCGTAGCTACGGCTTCACTGACGCGGACATCACTGTGGTTGTCCGCAGAAAGACATCGATCCTTACCTTCGACCCTGACCGGACCCTCCGGCCCAAGCTCGATCTTTTCGCTTCCCTCCGCGTGAAGCCACGGACGGTGGCCACCGCGCCGGAACCTCACCTCTTGCGCAGCCTCGACAAAACTTTTACTCCTGCCCTGCATCCAGTTCCTCCGCGGCATCATCGGCGCCGACAGCGACGTCGGTTCCGCGATCTGCCGCGCCCCACGCGGCCTCCCGGGCCGACCTGGACAGAACATGCGCCCGGTGGTGGACCTCCTCCGCCGACTCGGCCTCCCCGACAAAATTATCTCGAAGCTCCTCGCCATCATTGTGACTGTGCTCACACTTTCGGTCGACCGCGTAACCCGCATCTTCGATGACGTCAAGGCTCTCGGCCTGGAAGGCGTAACAGACACGGGCTTTGTCCACGGTATCAGCTGGTTCTGCCACCTCAGTAGGGAAACTTGGCTGCGAAAAGGTGGCCCTGTACCGGAGCTTCGGGGTTTCTGAGGGCGACCTCCAAATGGCGATTAGAGGCAACCCCAGATACTGTGCCTCTCTGATGAGAACATAAAGAAGAAGCTCCGGTTCTTCCTGGATGATTCGAAGTTTGAACTAAGCGAAGTAATGAACCTGTGCTTATAAGCTATAGCTTGGAGAAGACAATCATACCAAGGTGTGCCGTCATAAGCGTTTTTGATGAGGGAGAGAAAAATTGAGCCCAACATCCAGTTACCTTCGGCATTGCTTGGTAGTGCCAAGGCTTTCTCTGAAGGTACGTCTTGAGGCATGCCTCAGGATGTGCCAGATAAGTTAAGGCATATGAGGGTAAAATTGCATTTGAAGGATTTAGGGATCGTGATGTTTTAGGTCCACTGAAGCCATGAGGCTGGTCAGTAAGGATTAGATCACAAGGTTAGGCAATAGGCGGCATGTTTGTAGTGCCATTGAGGTCAAGGCATGTGATGATTCAATACTGTTTCATTGCGTGATGTTATTTCTGGCTATTCACTCCGAGCATCTGCATAACCTTTAAAATGCTCAACTGGTTCATTCAGTTTTTATATATAATTTTGGTGAGCTCTTCCAGTAATATTGGGATCTTGAAATATTTGGCTGGAAATGACTTAATTGCTTGTTTTAGTTTCATGATGAAGACTCTTTTGTCCTTTCTAATTGATATAGAAAAAAAGTTTTTCATTTATTAACAACTGAGAAGATTGCCATTGATATAGAAAAGTTTTTTCATTTATTAATAACTGAGAAGATTTATTTTTTTTTAATCTTCTTGCAATCTGTTCATCCACTGAGTTTCTTTCTTTCTTTCTTTTTTTTTTAACGAAAAGTTCATCCATTGAGTTTCACATACAGAACAGTTAGGCATTTCTTTACAAAAGGTTCTTGTGGGTTTGATGCTTTCTTTACATACAAGGCAGTTTAAGGCATTTTTTAACAGCTTGTATGGTTTCTTTTACAAAAAGGTTCTTGTGGGTTTGATGCATTTTCTTTAATCTGTTGAAAAATGTCAAAGGTATGTTCGAAAATTCCTATTCTAGATGTGTCTGTTGCCATGGTGAGTTACAATGCCGCCAGCAATCGTAAAGCTGGATAGATCACCATAGTGGAGATAAAGCGCTGATGAATTTACATATTGTTGCATGCCTATGTTACATCAATAATGTAAGGAAACAATTTCGTTGGGAAATAAGAGTTGGTAACAAATAGCTATTGGCATAAGGTCGTCTCATGTATAACCTTGCTTCCACCAGGTGAGTGGAGGGCTTCCATAATTATTAGAGTTGAGACATTTTTTTTTTTTTCTCTTGAAGCGCAGCAGGTCATTTCATTACGATAGTATAAAATAAAAGGAAAAGACAAACACGGAGAGGCACGAGGCACACTCCCAGAAACACCCTCGACAAACTCTAACTCACATACCCATGTCCAAGCCTAAAACTTAATACAAATACACAAAACTCTGGTGGCTGAGGTGGAAGATGCAGATCATTGAGGGTTAAAGAATCACTTATGAGGAATATATTATGGTAAGCAATTCAATTCTTGGTTGTTTGAGGAATTTACTCTGAGCTAAGTTTCTATATGACGGTTTGAACTGTACATTCATTTAGTCATAAATGGTCCTGAAACATTTAATTCAGCAGGTGAGCATTTAAGACAAATATTAGAAACTGTGTGATAACTGACAACATGAATAATCACTCTAGAAAGAAATTGCCAGTAAGTATTTTTTATAGAACTGTTATTCAATCTCTTCAGTGTTCTGCAGGAGAAAAAGATACTGAATAATTTACCTTTTTGTGCAAGTTAGTTTTCTATAAGCTAACGTTCCCAACTAATGGCTGTCCTTTTAAGAGGACTCTGTTTTTAGCACTGCTTTGTTTGGTCTTCACAGGAGTTCCTCTCTTTTACCTATTCTCTACAATCTGCATTGAGAGTTTTCAACCCTCCTGGGGTTTGGTGGATAACTTTTGTCAAGAAGTCAAAGTCTCATGTGTGGTAGGAAGTTTTTCTTTCCTTGGCATTTTTATTTAGATATTTCAATTTTCTGATATTGTTTTTTTCTATTTTTCATCCATAAGTGCATCTCACAGAACTATTTTAAATGCAGCATGCTCCTCCCAACCAAATGGGAGTAAGCTATCCTCATATCTTTCTTTTCCTGCTATTGCTTCATGGAGCTAGTGCTGCTTCAAAGGATCCAGTACAGAAATGGCAGACTCTAAATGGTAAATATGCTAACAGCTAATGTGTTATATACTTATATTTCTGTACAAAGTTATTTGATTGAACATATCCTATGTAATCGATGTATTGCACTACATGATATTGCATTAATGCTGACCCTCTTACTCTGTACTCTGTAGGTACCCCTCCATTAGTCATAGCTCAAGGCGGGTACTCTGGGCTGTTCCCTGATTCAAGCAATTCGGATACCAGTTTGCCCTGTCAAATAGTCTGCCTGAAGTTGTTCTTTTCTGTGATTTTACAACTTTCAAGTGACAATGTTGGATTCTGCAAGACTGGTTTGGCACTCGACAACTCAACGCTAATAGCTAAGGTCTTCCCTAAGAATGGCAAGACATACAAAGTGAATGGAGACGATCTGCACGGATGGTTTTCAGTCAACTTCACTTCAAATCAGTTATTGGACAATGTCACATGTAAGTCAAAATAACTCGAGCAACTTCTCAAGAAGTTTGTGATGTTCTATTTTTTTTTGTATGCTTGAAGATTTTCATGAAAAAAAAAATAAGAAATGAATTGTTTGAAGTTCCTTCCCTTATGGAGTACTATAAGGTTCGATTGGGATTATTATTAGGTTTTTAACTGTGGAACTTCTCTTCTAATCTCCAAAAACAGTATTGGCTTAGTACGTCATGCTCTGACCACCCTGTAGTGATCCAGAATGTTCTGTCCCGCCCAAGCATATTTGATGGCATTATGGGAATTAGTCTTGTTGATGATGCTGTAGAACTCCGCCCTCTAAACTTTGGATTAATGTACAGGTAAACTTGATTTCACCGCTTGCTATATAGTTCTTCCCTGGATTTGGAATGTTGGTTTCACAGTTATCCACGTTTTCCTCCTATTGAACAATACTCCTGCTAATAGCTGTTCTTACCTTCCTCTTTGTAGTATGGCCAGTTCTTCCTAGATCACAAGTTAAATATTGAAGAGTATATATCATCTAAAGCAAAAGAATTTGGTGTCAATTATGTCTCCTCACCTGAAGTTGGATTCTTGAAAAGCCTTAGTGGGAAGCTTGGGAAAAAGCAATGTGAAGCTTGTTTTTCGGTTTCTCGATGATCAACTGATTGAGCCTTCCACAAAACAACCCTATGGAGCCATTCTGAAGGACTTGAAATCTGTCAAGGCTTTTGCCTCAGGAATTCTTGTCCCCAAGACTTACATTTGGCCTGTGAGCAAGGATCAGTACTTGCAGCCAGCTACTACTTTGGTGAAAGATGCTCATGGCCTAGACTTGGAGGTCTATGCATTTAAGTTTGCCAATGATTTCATTTCAAGTTACAACTACAGCTATGATCCTAGTGCTGAGTACTTGCAGTTTATTGATAGTTCTGACTTCTCTGTTGATGGTGTCCTCACTGACTTTCCATCCACAGCTTCAGCAGCCATTGGTAAGGACCACTGCATGTTAAAAAGCTAAACTGTTGTTCAAAAGTAGTTAAGTGAAGTCTATTACATGTCTGAAGACTAAATTGTGCCATAAGAGTAGGAAGTATGGTTTGTGATCGCTTCATGCACACTCTAACCTCTGTAGGCTCTTTTGTCTTTCTTATTGTAGCTTGTTTAGCACATACTAAGGATAGCCCTCTTCCTCCTCCTAGAAGTAAGAAATCTGTCTTTTAACCTCTTCTCCTAATTGAGATATTCTGCCATATTGCACTGCACTAATATCTGAAGTTGGCTAGATGATACCAGGCCACTGATCATCACCCACAATGGTGCATGTGGCTTATTCCCTAGCTGCACCGACCTTGCATACCAACAAGCAGTGGAAGATGGTGCAGATATAATTGACTGTTCAGTACAGATGTCTAAGGACGGAGTGCCCTTTTGCTTGGACTCCCCGGATCTTACAAAAGGCACGACAGTAGCAACAGTGTTCTTGACAAAAGCTGCTACTGTGAATGAAATACAGAATGAGTCTGGCATCTTCTCATTTGATCTTCTATCGAACGAAATCCAAACTCTAAAGTGTAAGTATCATTCCATTTGGATTGCCACAAGTTCTTCTCAGTTCAAACTGTAAGCATGTTCCACGCTAACACCTTCGTTGTGGTTTTGTCCCTTAAGCTGATCTTGTTGGCCCATACAATCAAGAAGGACTGAGAAGAAATCAGCAGCAAAGAACAGCGGGAAACTCATGACTTTAGTTGATTTCCTGGCCTTCTCAAAGAGCAGCAATATCTCTGGCATACTAGTTGACATTCGTGTAAGCAAGCTTTCTTGAATTCATTCTTACTGCCATTGTAACTCACAGATTAGACTTGCACTGAACCTAAATATGAGCCTAACTGAACTAACCTAATCAGTAGGGCTACAGAAATCATTGACACTTTTACATTTCAAGTCTCAGTGACACTATTGTCTGAATGCAGAACGCCCCATACCTTGCAACCAAAGGCATTGGCATTGTGGATGCTGTCTCCAGCGTGCTTATCAACACCAGCTATGACAAAGAGACCAGGCAGCAGGTGCTCATCTCATCGGATGACTCTGCTGTGCTCAGAGCATTCAAAAAGTACCCAGCGTTCAAGCGCGTCCTCCAGATCAGCAACGCGATCAGCGATGTGTCCAAGGCATCCGTGGAGGATGTGGCCAAGTTCGCGAACACCGTATCCATCAGTCGTGGCTCGGTTGTCCAGGCGCAGGGGTCATTCCTCTTGCAGTTCACTGATGTGATCGACAAGATGCACGCCGCAAACCTGTATGTTGGGCTGCTCAGGAACGAGTTCATGAACCTTGGGTTTGACTTCTGGGCTAACCCAATGGTTGAGATCATGACCGAGTTCCCTGCAACGGCAGCTGAGTACTTCAGTGAGTATATGTCAGCGTAACACTCTGAACTGCTGGGCGTCCATAGTTTTTACCAGCTTGGCTTAAATTCTTAAATTCCTTTTTTCAATGCAATGTAGGGAGCCCATGCAGTGACTTCAGTAAGAATCTGACCTACACGATCATGCCTGCAAAGCCTGGGTCTTTGCTCAAACTGGCACACCCCAGTACACTTCCTCCGGCGCAGGGGCCAGCACCAGTGCTGGAACCTGCCGATGTTGTGGACCCACCGCTGCCACTGGTGACCATCAGTAGCCCTGGAGCTTCAGCATCTTCGAATGGTTCCAGCACTACCAGCGGTGCAAGGGTTTCCACTGCAAACTCTGGTCTTTCCTTGTTGGTAATTGGACTTTACGCGTTCTTGGTAGCGAGCTCTTAGTAGTCTGAAGCCTGGGTGCTGGAACTGTATGTGGTCTATTCAGCATCTTGACCCTTCCCATCAGGGTTGATTTATACTGCAAGAAAAATGTACTTTAAGCAGGTAAAATCTATATTTGCATCTATACATAGACACAGATTAGAAATTGTTTTGTTGTCTGTAATTTGGATGCTAGACTCGTATGAGCAACATACTATATAGCAAAGCTGCAGTTTCCAAAACCAATTCGGTTCCAGGAATTATTGCAAATTTAGGAATGCTAGTGACTTGCATAAAGACGAGATGCTTGCCATCAGTTCATTTTAAATGCATTACTAAAATGATGAGCCATTTTGGGAAATTTTGTATTTTTGCTTGAAGGATAATTTGTTTCCCGCCACTCCCGTGACAGATTTATGTGTATTATTAAGCCCTAAAAGGTGTGTGAATTGTGATCTCGTAGCAAATCCAAGAGCCTTTCTCAACATGAATTCTATATTTCTATCTGGGTCCATCTCTCTTGCTATCTACTTACTCCGATCTGAAATCTTGTATTTTAGTAATATTTATAATATATCTCTTTGATATAAAAAATGATATTATTCTTCCTTATAAATTTAGTTAAAGATATTTCGATTAGAATAAATTTGGATCAGTGTATTTCATGAGAGGTTGTATGACGTCGTATCATGCGACTGCTTACTCAAGCTACTGCTCTGGCGATGGCTGGCTGCATCCCCACCACTGTCCCACGAGTATTCCTCCTGTAATACCTGGAAACTCACACTAAACATCTGAGATTCAGGTACATGAATGTATGATATGCCATCAACAGTTGGATTGTTAGAATTTTGAAAGGAAAATATCAAGTTATAGTATTTAGAATAGGAGAAGATTCGAGCAGGTTGAAGAACAAGCTAAACAGTCCTATAACATCAATGCTGCCTACTGCTTGTCCTACAGATCTGTTATGTAAATTTGGGGATTCTTGGATGTGAGTTCATTGGCTATCATAGGAGATCAATTAATTCATGCATCTCATTGTTGAACTAAAGATAAGTGCTTTTAGATTGTGAAAATGTGCTCTCACTGTCAGATGGGGTGTGATTTTCAGATCTGTGCAGGGGCTGATTAATTTATGCATATTAAGCAGGCTGATAGAGTACTGCTTGTTTTCTATGTTGTGAATTTTCATGTTCCCTTTCCATCCTGTTTGTGTTTGGGCACTTCTAGACTATGATTTCTTTTAAATTTTAGGGCACTTGGCTGCGACATGAAGTAATATGACAGACATGTCAGGAAGTACCCTTACTGGAACAGTACACTTGGAGCTGATCATTTCTGCCACACCACATGCAACATGTTGGTTTGAGAGCACTTGAAGGGCGTACTTTCATTGAAAAACTTATCAGAGACCAGTGTTGGCTACACCCTGCACGAGGATGTTGCTCTTCGGCAATTATTGCAGCCATTTGCTCTTCCTGCAGGAGGATATGGCATTGCTACATGTTGTGATGATACTTTCTGCTTGCACTCCGTGCGTATTGTTAACAAATTTACAATTCTTCATATGGCTGGAGGCTGGAGCTACTTAAGCAGAAGCAATTTTGTCAGACCTACTTCTGAGTGTCCTGATGGTTCCCAAGTCAACGGCGCTTGTATATCTGATTCAGTCCACACTATAGTCATGTTCTTGTTTCGTGTTTCCATAGGATTCATCTATTTGTGCCAAAGATATTTTGTAATCATGGTTGTCATTGCCTTATTTTCTAATCATATAACCACGATTTCAGTTATTTTGCCATACTATATTTTGTCATACCACTATGGCCTACCTTTCAGTGATAGCATCGACTGGAGGAGGTATACAGTCGTACTGAAGTGGTGTGATGTGTACCAGCTAACAGTATTTTGAAGTTTATAACTAAGAGTAGTGACACATGAGTGTAGTCCCTTGTGGCAAATCAGTAGCACACTAGCGTCATGACTATCGCTAGGGAGTAACTATGTTCTTTGGTTTATATTCTATCTGATTCCAGTTCTCTTGATTAGTACCTTTTATTTGGTTAGCATTTCCTTATCCTGATGCTTTGATGTAGAACTAAACTAAGAAGCCTTTATTGTTTATTTATCTTTTTGTTAAGACAATGAACCATCAAATTTGGCATAGCACTATGCTAAGAAATCATCTGCAACTGCTGGTCCAGATACATCGTAGCATTCACCTGCCATCCCATATGATACCTTTCATATGATCATGTGTATGAACAGTGGCTGCAGGAGCCATGTGATCAAGTACTAAATCCAAGATCACCCCAGGATGATTCCAACAGAAGCCCCCTGATCGACTGACGAAGGCAACGTCATGTTTGACCACCTGGGTAGCGTAGACTGAAGATGCCTGAACTGACAGTGATAGTTTAGCATGGAGCACTGGATCTAGTAACGCCAGACAGATGCCTGATGAGCTATGGCGAATGTCTGCATCAAGGTAATATAATACTTAATGTAATTGTTGAGTCTGAACCTGAGTTTATTCCCTGTAGATTTTTATGCAGGAGTTCTTGGTTTTCTTTATTCTGTTTTCTCTGGCTTTGTTCACCATGAGTGGCAGCAAGGCTACATACACATACATGCTGCTGGATCAGCTTTTAGCTTCAATCGCTCGTAACGCTGTACTAGTTCTTTGTAAACTATTGTAAGATAATGCAGATATTGATAGTATAGATCTGCAGGCTGGATTTGATCTGGCTGGCATCCATAATCTTATCTTGTAATTTACCACCCATCTTCAGCTTCAGCTGTTCTACTTGTACTTTGATATCTGCTTGATTTAACTGGATCACTATATTACTTTTCATAAGTAGAGAGGAGAGGTACTTATTCTTTTTATTAAATATGAATCCTATGGGTCTCCTTCCTTGCATAAATAAAGCAGCCATTCCAACCTCAGAGGCATCCGTGGATGGACTGTTTGTGAAGGCTGCTGTTCCAGTACACATGCAGCACGCACCACGGCAGTGCTTGATCTGCTTTATGAGCCTACAAGCTTGCTTCACAAGCCTTTCCTTGACTGATACCACTGCATTTTTCTAATGCAGCATGTGAGCTGTGACAGTAAAACATGCTTGTTTCAGTGTGCAGAGTGGACTTGATGTTAACCTGTCACTAGCTGGGTCTGGATTAGGACTAAGCAACCCGTGCTTTACTGGCTAAGCTCTGTCAATCACGTGGCACGAGGCGAGGGCGGTAGGAGGACGGGGCCGGCAGAAAAACCCCGGGCGACACGGCCGCCTGCCTGTTACATGCTCGAAGCACTAAACGCCGTGGCTTCCCAAACCCCCAGAGAAGTTACTCTCTGCTCTGCTCACCCGTGGTCCGTCTCCGTCTCCGTCCCCGTCTCGAGGATGGGCCATGGCGACGGCGGCACGGTGGAAGGAATACGAGGAAGACCACTGCATGCATTATTCCCTGCTCTCTGCGCTGCGGACCGCCGGAGCAGACATGGCCGGACGGTCGGTCCCCGGAGACACATGCCGGTGGCTGCTGGCGCCTCGCGGAATTCATTCATGGCTGCCTCCGGCTCCGGTGCGCTCGACTGAACTGAACCGGCTCGGCAGGGTTCAAGAACCATCGTGATTTGGTCGACCGTTCGTTGATCGTGTGGATCACCGGACAGTGTCACTGTCACAATAGGGACAGATCACACAAAGGAATATGCATACGCATGGCTTTCAAATTCACAATTCACAATCACAGAGGATTAGTAGGTTAATTAACTCTCGCAGCACCTCCAAAATTAGTGACAGAATCTACGTACACGCCCTAACAAACAATCTCTCTCGCTCGCCGCCGGTGATCACCACCACCACCTCCGCCGCCACCGTCCTTGCACTTGCAGTAAAGATTATTCCCATCAGTCAGTAACGACAATTCCAAGCACTACAAGGTCAGATTCTCTCTCTCGCTCTCTCTCAGGGAACGGCGGCGCTGCTACTGCTCGCGGCAGCAGCGCCGGGCGCCGGCGCCGTTCGCTCGAGCACCATGACGGCGTCCCTCATGGACGGCCGTTTGCCGGGCGCCATGGCGCAGCACGCGAACGCGAGCCTGAAGCACGCCAGCAGCGCGTCCTCCCTGCCGTCAGCCTCGCCGCGGAGCGTGGGGTCGGCCATCCGGAGCACGCGTCCGTGCTCCTCGGCGGCCACCAGCCCCGCGTGCCACTGGCATAGCTCCACCTCCGAGTAGACCCGGCCGGAGAGGAGCTCCAGCAGCACCATGCCGAAGGCGTACACGTCCCACTTGGCGGTGGGCCGCAGGTTCTTGAGGCATTCGGGCGCCTGGTACGGCGCCGGGGCCGACGCCGCCGACGACGCTGCCGCTGCCGCTGCCGCCGCCGCGGCGGACGACGACCCGCAGGGACTCGCGCCTGGGCCGGGCATCTGGGACAGGTCCGGCAGACTGCTCGTGGAGTGCATCGACCGCTTGCTCCCGAACAGCCTTGCCGACGCGCCCGCGCGGTAGTGCGACGCCGCCTCGCCAGACAGCAGCCGGTCCAGGCCGAGGTCGCCGATCCAGGGCTCCATGTCGCCGCCCAGCAGGATGTTGCTCGGCTTCAGATTGCCGTGCACGCCCTTCTTCTCGTGGATGTACGCCAGCCCGCGCGCCACGCCGCGCGCGATCCGCAGACGCGCCTCCAGGCTCAGGTGCAGCGGCGACGACGACCCGAACCGTCCTGCAGAAGCAAAATCATCCGGTCATTCATTGCGTTGTGGAGTAATTTTGCAACTACTCAAGCAACCAAAAGGACACTTCTTTCAGTATTTTGCTTCATCTGTAGGTTACGAGGACTGTTACTGTTAGTAGGACGAGTCTTCAAGATTTACAGCAAATTTTGCAATAATTTGTGTGAGCAATGACAATTTTTGCACTACCAGTACCTATGACCAGTACGATTAAGCTCCACAGTAAGCTGCAACAGGTACAATCAGTAAAGTGCCATCTTTTCATAGGACTGAAGCCGTTGCAGCCAAACACTCAAACTTCGCAAATGATTATAAAGTTCGAAGTTATGAACTGTACTGCTACAAGTGCATCACTAGTTCTGTTAACATGTCGGTGTCAAATCAAGCAACTTTTCGATGAAATTTTAGTATCTGAATGAAAGTTAGTAGAGCTGAATGAAGGAACTTACTGCTGAATGCGATGTTGGCGAGGCTGCCATTGGGGGCGTAGTCGTGAATGAGGAGCTTCTCGTCGGCGCCCCAGTAGAAGCCGCGCAGGCGGAGGATGTTGGGGTGGCGGAACCGGGCGACGGCGCGGACCTGCGCCTCGAAGTCCTTGAACTTCTCGGCGCCGCCGCTCTCGCCGATGCGTCGGACGGCCAGCGCGGTGCCGTCGGCGAGCACGGCCTTGTACACGATGCTCGAGCCCGTGGCGCCGAGGATGTAGGCCGACGCCTTGAGCAGCGTCTCCATCTCGAGCTCGCCGTCGCCGTCGACCGTCACCAGCGTCGCGGGCGCGGGGGCCGCCTGCTGCTGCTGATGGGGAAGGCTGTGCTTCTTGCTGCCGCCGTGCTCCTGCGGGGTGCTCCGGCCGATGAAGCTCCCCTCTTCTTATTCAGGTCCTCCTCGTCGTCAGACTCGCCGTCCGACGACACTGAGTACTCAGAGCTGTCCGAGCCGTCGTTCCTACGGCCAATGCAGCACCCGTCGACGTGGATGCCTTCTCCTCTTTGCCTCCGGCGATCTCAAGCGTCTTGACGCCGCCGTCGAAATCTCGAGTACTGCTCTTCAGCTGCAGCCCCGGCGTGGCGTCGTGCTCCCGACGCTGCCGGTTCTTCTTCCTGACGTGGTACGCGTACAAGAAGAGCATGAAGAGGAGCCCGACGCCAGCGATGTCCCCGACGACGATGGCCACGATGGCCGCGGGACGAAGCTTATCATCCTGCCCGCTCGGCGGCTGTCCCGGGCTCCCGGCGGCGCGCGAGCGGGGTTCTTAGGGTAGGCCGCGAACGCCGGCGGCGAGTCGGTGGCGTTGGGTGGGTTAGACAGCGACGACGGGATAGAGCACGCCTGCTTGAGCGGCGGCCCACACAGGTTGGGGTTCCCCTCATACGCCGCCGCCGGCTGCGCGGCGAACGGTCCGGCCTGTGGGATCGCGCCGGTGAAGTTGTTCCGCGACAGGTCCACCGTAGCATTAGCCGGGACGAGCGCAGCCAGCTGGGTCGGCACCGCGCTGCCGAGCTTATTCGACGAAACGTTGAGCAGGCGGAGCCGAGCGCCCCCAAAATCCGACGGCAGGGGCCGTTGAAGCCGTTGCCACTGAGGTCAACGAGCTCCAACGTCGTCCCGAGTCCCCCGACAGGGAGCTCACCGCCGAGACGGTTCCCCGCGAGCCCCAGCACGACGAGGCTCGGCACCCTGCACAGCGCGGCGGGGAGACGGCCAACCAGCGCGTTCCCCGAGAGGTTAAGCTCCTGGAGCCCGCGCGCGTAGCCCGCGTCGTCCGACGGGAGCTCGCCGGAGAAGTGGTTTCCCGCGAGCGAGAGCACGCGGAGCTCGGTGGCGTTGAACAGCGTGGCCGGGAGAACACCGGTAAGGCTGTTCCCGGAGAGGTCGAGGTGGCGGAGATGCTCGACGCGGCCGACGTCGGGTGGTAACGTGCCCGACAGCTGCGCGTTGGGGAGGACCACGCTGATGACACGCGACACCGTGGCCGCCGCCAGTGACGCGCCGAGGGGGTTCGGCGCGGGCGCGGGCGCCGAGTTGCTGCCGTCGGAGGAGGAGGTGGAGGTGACGTTGACGACTACCGGCGTGTCGTCGGGCTGAGGGAACCCGTTGCAGACGACGCCGTTCCATCCGCACGGCGCGGCGTCGCTGTAGGTCCAGCTCGACAGCACGCCCAGCGGGTCCGCCGTGACCGCGTTCTTGAAGGACATGA
Organism: Hyparrhenia diplandra; assembly: GCA_015847255.1. Lineage (NCBI taxonomy): Eukaryota > Viridiplantae > Streptophyta > Magnoliopsida > Poales > Poaceae > Hyparrhenia > Hyparrhenia diplandra. Next base: position 63,974 of record JADLZK010001148.1, on the reverse strand, counting down.
GGAGGAGCCCGTCGGCGTTGAGCCCGCTGGTGGAGCGGGCGCACAGCGAGACGAGAAGAAGCGGCAGCAGCTGCAGCAGCCACACCAACGCAAGTCTCCTCCTCCGCACCTCCATTGCCGCTGCGGCGGCGAGGCGAGGTTCCTAGATGATGGCCGGCGACGGTGCCAACAACATGTCCGGCCTCGATCCTCCTCCTTGGTTGGTTCCCCTAGCTAGCTAGCTTCGTCGGATGCACAGCGAGGGTTGACCGCCGCGCGCCTCGGCCGGGTTCCGTGGTACTAGCTCAGAGACCTCCTCTCGCGGTCGGTCAGGGCGCGGAAGGGGAGCAGCAGCAGGTGGAGTGAGTCGTGGAGCGGAGCAGGGAGAGGTTGGCAATGGCATGTGAGGCTGGTGAGTGGAGCGGAATAAAGAAGCCTGGCGCCGGGTGGGTGGCCGGCGCGGCGCGTGGGTGGATGGAAGCCGAGACAGGTGCCCGAATCGGCCGTGAAACCTCCCCGTTTTGAGGTGCTCGGCCCGTCGGCCGGGGCTCAGATTCCGGCCGCTATGAATTTTCGAGTTGGGAGGAGGGGCCCGGACCGGACGGCAAGGCAGCCGGCATTCAGTACACACGTCGTTGTCGCCTCTGACCTCGACTACCGTCAGTCTCCTCCATGGATGCAGCAGCAGCAGCTGGTGCTCGGGGGCCGGCGTCGTGTGGTGGCGTGGCATCGTAAAGCGTGACGCTGAGCCTCGACCTGCCGACTGCCGTGGTGTGCCCAGGCCCAGGCCGGTCGGTCGGCTCGGGTCGGGTCGCCATCGTCGGCTGGCCGCGCGGTGCTTTTGAGTTGGGTCGCGGTTGGGGCCGTTGGGGGGGATTAGTTGGTTTCGGGGTGGACTACGTGGTCTCTGTATTGAATCATGCGCCTTGTTCGGCTGGCTGGTCTTTGGTTGGTACGGCTCTTGATTTGTTGGGAGAAAAAAAATCACGGGCGTACGTAGTTGGGTGGATCGGGTCTTTGGTCTTCCTTTTTTCGTGAGAGGAAAACACTGTTGCTGCCAGCCGAACAAGGCCATGTGTGGTGTTGGGTGCTGATGCAGGGAAAAGATTAATGAAAGTGACGGGTGTACACGTCGATGGTTCTCGCGCGCGCGCGCCGTATAGCATCGGTGTTCCTTTTCTGTTAGATCAGCAGGGCACTACAGTATTTGAGTTTGGTACTGTACCGGACGTGCTGGACTGCTGCTCGTCGTCGACCGTCTCTTTTAGAAAACGGAATCTTTTGGACAGCAAACGGACACTTCATTCATACTTCTGCTAGTGCAACGTCTGGGCCGCTCTCCTCTCCTCCTACCGGCCGGGCATTTTTTTATATATAAAAATAAAAGTAATTACAAATTAGAATTATAGTTAATATAACAGGCTATATGAGGATTTAGATATCCGTCGTAATAACGGTACACTTGCTTGTAGCTTCTTCCTACTACCTGTTATAACAAAAAAAAAAAAAAAAAATCTCTAGTTTTCTTTGAAAAGCAGGAAAGATACAACTTTCCTAACAATTACCTAGTTTCTCAGCTGGAGAACTCTGTATTACATTTCATCATAATCTTTTAATTCATCTAGTACAAACACCGGACAAATGTGAACAATATGTTCCCTGGCCGGCACAGACGATCGATCTGCCAATTTGCCATCATGCATGGTAGGCACTGGTCATTGCGGGTCCTCTTCTGGAATAAATGCATGGATGGGGATGATCGTCCTCTCTAACGCAACGCAATGAATGCGAGACGATCTCTCCATAAAACCTGCCATCAGCCATCAGTGCAGGACTGAAGGGGTCCCTCCCTCGGAAGAGGAAAAACTCGCTTGTCACGTTACTGTGTGCACAACAATGCTTCTAGTGTGAAAAAGGAGTGGAGGATGAGAGACCACCAGCTGTTAGATCGAATCTCGGTCGATGCATGCACGTACGTACATGCGCCCATGCCAACGAGACCAGTAATATATGGTGCCCATGCACCACAGGGACGGCGCAACAGTTTTTCTACGGTGGTTTTGCATGCATTGCTAGCTCCTGTTCCCGTGTGTCCCTTACAGTTGGTGTTGATCATCAGACGACCACGACCACGACCACGACCACGGCCACGGCCACAGTGAAGTGAGCGCCGTTGTTGCCCTGTACACGTCTGTCGTCCCATGGCCACGGCGGACACAAGCACGCACACATGTTGCTTGTTGTCACATGGCGTGTACGCTAGTTGGGTGGTCGTGCTCATGCATTGCATGCTGATAGCCTTTGCTCGATCGGTCGTCCATCCAATCCATCAATCTTTGGAATGGAATGGATGAGTTTGAATTGCCATCTTAGCAGCAGGATTGATTATCATTCAGTTGATCAGCCGGGTGCAGTCGCTTTCACGATCGATCGAGGAAATGATGATTGTGCTTTTGTTTTCCAGCTCGATCGAGTTTGGTGTTTGTTCAGCGTCATCCACGCATGCATGGAGCCAGCAGTTCTGGACAACGCATTTTATATTATGCTATATATACGCATTATTGGAGGAATCGGAATCCGTCGTCGTTCATATGCATGCATGCATGCAACAAGATGATGCTACGTAAGACAGTTAGATCATTATTTCAAAATCATGCATGGATGATGGTTTAATGGGATTGTCTGTAACTGTCAACATCATATATAGGTGGCATATGTATAATTTATTTAACGGTCGGTTTTCCTGAATGAAGGACGTGTACAACGCAAGTTCAAGTGCAAAATTAAGAGCACTGTGCATGTGTTTGTCCATGGATGGATGAGCCAGTGCGTGTATATAATATATATGTGTCTACGTACGTACAGCCGTACACGTACGTACGTGCGTAGAGCTAGCGGTACAGGCAGAGAACGAAAGTACAAGTTGACACACAATTAATACATGCACAAGCGAAGTAGCGAAACATGCTCCATCGGTTGTGCGTAAAAAATCATTCCCACAACTATGTGTTGTAGCACATATATCATTTTTTGTCTCTATGAAAGTTTGGGTCCCACTCCATTGTTAGTGTTTGGTGTTTAGAGTTGGGGTCTAGATTTAGGCTTTAGTCTTTAAAAGTTTATGATTTAGTGTTCAGAGTTTAGTATTTAAGGTTTAGAGTTATGTGTTAAGGCTTAGTGTTTAGGGTTCGAATTAAGATTAGGATTTATAATTAGGATTTAGGGTATATGTGTTGCCACACATAGTTGTGGGAAGTAGGTTCCATGGATAAGATTTTTCTGTCATGCATAAAAAACAAATTATATAATGATGTTGATTGCAACGCCACTTCTAATTTGGAATACATTACTGCCTCCGTACCGTGAGAAAAAAAATTGTGCTTAGTCAGATTAGTAGGAAATATTATCAATATTCAATATTTATGGCACCACATTAAGAAGCTATGCAAATAAATTTAATGGCACTGATATAATGCTATAATAAAATTAAGTAACATTTTTTGTCCTCTCTATGCAATGTAATGAATGCGAGACGATTTCTCCATAAACCTGCCATCAACCATCAGTGCAGGACTGGACTGCAGGGGTCCCTCCCTCGGAAGAGCAAAACTCGGTTGTCACGTTACTGTGTGCACAACAATGCTTCTAGTGTGAAAAAGGAGTGGAGGATGAGAGACCACCAGCTGTTAGATCGAATCTCGCTCGATGCATCCGCGTACATGCGCCCATGCCAACGAGACCAGTAATATACACCAGTACTGATTTGATTTTGAGAGCACTGGCACAATCTTTTCCGTGGCGGGTACTTTTTTTGCCCGTCACGGAAAATACTCTGCCACATCTTTTTTTTTTTGTGTGTGGCGGGCATCTTTTGGGTCGTCCTGAGAAAATAGATTTTTGCGTGGCGGGCGTTTATAACGTGCCCGTCATCGAAAATGGATTCATTTTGCTCGGCGGGCGAGTTAAGAAGCCCGTCACGCAAAAAAGGCCGAGGCCCACGGCCAAGCCCAAATCGGGCTCCCTATCGGGCCCCATATATAAAGCAGTCCTAGGGTTTCTCTCCTCCACCCTCTCATTTCATCACTCAGCCAACACCGCCTCCCTCTCTCCCCACGGTCTCTCTCTCTCCCTCCACACATCTCTCTCTCTCTCTCCATGGTGGCGATAGGCAGGGCGGCGCGAGAGCATGCGGGGAGGAGGCGAGGTGCGGACACCCGGTGGCACACACGGCGAGGGCGGCGGCGGGCCGGCGCGCCTCCCGACCAGGATCCGGCGCGGATCCAGCCGGCCACGGCGCGGCTCGACCGGATCCGGGTGCGGGCGCGGCGGCGTGGGCTCGCTGCGAGGCCTGGCGGCTCGGCTTCTCGCGGCGGCGGCGGCGGGGATGTACTAGGCGCGGCGACGGCGGATCGATCGCGGGACGGCGACGGCGCTGGCGGATCCGGGGCGGCGGCGCTTGCTGTGGCGGATCCCGCGGCGGCCTCCTCCATCCATGGTGGGTCCGTCCTCGGGGCTCGCCTCGGCGAGGAGCTCCACGACGACCGTGACGGCGGATCCGGCGAGGAAACCCTAGGTGCGCCCACCACAAGGGCGGATCCGGCAAGGAGTTCCACCACGACGACCGATCCGTGGCGGGTCGTGCACGGTGGCCGCTCCATTTGCGGATGCCACGGCGGCGGTGCTCCGGCGGTGCTGCGTAGCCGGGCTTCGTGTCGGGCCCGTATGGGCCGGCACCGGGCTCGGGCTTTTTTAATTTTTTATTAACCGCGGATATTCGCGCATTTTCCGCGTGACCTTTGCTTGGTGACGGGCACCCTTGCCCGCCACGTAAAATCTCAATCGCCCGCCACGCAAAAAGTTTTTCGGCAGTAGTGATATGGTGCCCATGCACACGGTGGTTTTGCATTGCTAGCTCCTGTTCCCGTGTGTCCCTTACAATTGGTGTGGATCATAAGACGACCACGACCACGACCACACAGTGAAGTGAGCGCCGCTGCCCTGTACGTACACGTCTGTCGTCCATTGTCCACACGGCGGACACACGCACGCACACATGTTGCTTGTCACATGGCGTGTACTGCGCTCCGTTGGGTGGTCGTGCTCATGCATTGCATGCTGATAGCCTTTGCTCGATCGGTCGGTCGTCTATCCAATCCATCCATCCATCTTTGGAATGGATGAATTTGAATTGTCATCTTAGGCCTTGTTTAGATGGCTAAAGTTTCTAACCTTTTTTCTCTCTTTCTCTCCATCACATCACATTAAATACACCAAAAGACATATATTTGGAAAGTATAAAATATAGGTAAAAAAAATAACTAATTACCCGGTTTAGATATACATTGCGAGGCGATTAACTTTTGGAGCCTATTCTTTCAATGATGGGATAATATTTACCACTAACAAACGAAAACGTCTTTACGATTAATGCGATGTGACGACATACGGAAAGCAAAATTTTAGCCATCTAAACAAGGCCTTAGCAGCAGGATTGATTATCAATCAGTTGATCAGCCGGCGGGTGCAGTCGCTTTCACGATCGATCGAGGAAATGATTATGATGCTTTGGTTTTCCAGCTCGATCGAGTTTGGTGCTTGTTCAGCGTCATCCACGCATGCATGGAGAGCCAGCAGTTCTGGACAAAGCATTTTATATTATACTATAGTACGCATTATTGGAGGAATCGGAATCCGTCGTCGTTCAGATGCATGCATGCAACAAGATGATGCTACGTAAGACAGTTAGGTCATAATTTCAAAATCATGCATGGATGATGGTTTAATGGGATTGTCTGTAACTGTCAACATCATATATAGTAGGTGGTGGCATATATATATAATTTATTTAACGGTCGGTTTTCCTGAATGAAGGACGTGTAGTGTACAACGGAAGTTCAAGTGCAAAATTAAAAGCACTGTGCATGTGTTTGTCCATGGATATGTACGTCTACGTACGCATTACGTGCGTACAGCTAGAGGTACAGGCAGAGACAAGGAAAGTACAAGTTGACACACAATTAATACATGCACAAGCGAATTAGCGAAACATGCTCCATATGTTGTCCATGGATAAGATTTTTCTGTCATGCATGAAAAACAAATTATATAATAATGTTGATTGCACCGCCACTTCTAATTTGGAATAGGAGTACATAACTGCCTCCGTATGTCAGAAAAAAATAAAATTAAGTAACATTTTTTTGTACAAAGTTTTTAGAACTTTTTTTTTTTTTTTTTGTAATGTTGATCAAACATATAAGATGATTTATAAATACTACTACTTGGGTGGTGTTGCACGTGATGACTGCACAACGGGCCACATGGGATTGGGACCGGAAGATACTTATGTCATCGATCATGTCATCATGATGCGAGCGTGTAGTAAGGTTCTGACAAAGTCGGGTAAAAAAAAAGTGGCCCGTCCTCGTCTCATCTGGGATTCATATGACGATGGTACTGCTGCTGATGCCGATGCGTGCTGTCCTTTTGTGTTCGAGTGCATATGTTTTCCTTTTTAAACTCCCCAAAATCTTTACAGACTCACCGGGAACATCGTCCTACGGCCGGCTTCATCGTTGGCTCTGGCCTGGGGATGTTGGTTGCTTAATGCTAGCGGAATCTGGATTATTGTTGATTAATGTGTGGGTTGTACTATATGTAGCTAAGAGGTCTCTAAACAAGCATCAGGGTAAAAAGATAATTTTCTTGTACTACTGTATCCAAAAGTCCGTCCTCTTTGCTCACCCTGCAGGAGGAGTTAAAAGGGTCTTTAGGCATGCAGTGTTGTGTGTCATTAGTGCTGGTAACTTTCTTTTGTTCAGCACTTTCTACCATGGTGAAAGGAAAGTAAACTCATCTAGCTTACTATGCTCTGTCGTCACTCCGATTGCAATGACCTTGTTGCATCACACATTAACGGTGAGATGGCCGTACAAATAAATCTATCATCAACAACATTTGTCCTGGTTAATACAGAGAAAACAGAGGCGCCAGCGCAGCAAATCAAACCTGGAGACAGAGAGAGACAAACACAACGGTGCCAAAGTGAGTAAAGTGTGATGTAAGATTATATTAGGGTTAGGACGATACAGACAGATCTCTGCGTTGGCGCCTGGTACGTACGGTGAAATTTTTTTGGCTCTCGCCTCTTGGGATGTTGGTTGCTTAACGCTACCGGAATCTGGGTTAAATAATGTGTGCGTTGACGCCAAGAGGTACCGCTACTCTAACAAGCATTTGGGTAAAAAGATAACTCCTTTTTACCACTGTATTCATACGTACTTTATCATCCAAATGATGGAGTGCATGTTGTGTTAGTATGTGGCTATGTTTGGATCCAGCGTAGTAATTAATAGTAATAGCTATTAACAAAGAGCTAACAGCGTTGGATCGAAACAAGGCAAGTGTTATAGTAACTACTAGCAAAAAGTAAGGAGGGTAAAGTTGGTAATAAATTGCGAATTAAGATCTAAGTAAGTTTTAGTGTGTAGTATCCAACGAGGGCCTGGTCACGGTAACTTTGCTGCATCGGTTAAAGGTGACATTGTGTTTGTTGGTTGTGAGAGAAAAACACTATATCATGTATGGTAAGCTCTGATAAGCTCAAGCGAACAGGTCATACTGTTTGCATAGTGAAAACAAAGCTTACTCTATCTAATCCATATGATAGTTGATAGGTAAAACAAACCTCTTTATTAGTAGAGAATATACATGATAGTTGATAGGTAAAACAAACCTCTTTATTAGTAGAGAATATACATGTGCCCCATTTACTTTTTGTTGAAGCCGCCTTGTTCGGCTGGCTGGTGCTGGTTTGTTGTGAGAGAAAAATACTGTTGGCTGGCTTGCTGGTGCTGGTTTGTTGTGAGAGAAAAATACTGTTAGCTGGTGGCTGAACTAGCAAGCCGAACAAGGCGGATCAGTTGGCTTGGCTGTAAATTTACTGCTCACTTTTATTATGCTTGCTCTAATAGTGCGTTGCTATTCCTCACTTGGGCGTTAAATTTGGTAGTAGGAGTACAGTAATAGCAAATGGCCTTGCATCACACATTAACGCTGCTGACACACCCGTACAAAGTCACCACCAACACTCGGTACTGGCGGTAGTAGTACTACCTGCAAATCAAACCTGGAGATCTGAGACTGAGAGAGATAAAGACAAGTATAATAGCGCCAAGTAAAGTGTGATGCAAGATTACGACACGGCGCCGTACATGCCGCTGTATGTTACGGTGAAAAAGCCACGGTCACATGACCCATACGATCGATTTGGCCACACGCTCTCGCGTACGTGGTCGGTCGGCCTCGCGCCGGTCACGCGGTCACATGTCCCGCGGCGCTGCTCTCGCTTGGACGCGACAGCAGGCGCAGCACGACCGACAGGCAGAGGCCAATTCACGCCATGGCATGCCATGCCATGCCGCGACGCGCCGCGCCGAGCCAGGGGAATCGACAAGGCCGGCCAGCCACCTGCGTTCCTCACTGCGCTTGGCGGCCTAGAGTGGGAGGAATCCGATCCGGCCGCCTCCGCTGTCCGCCGAGCTCACCTTCTTTTTTTTTTTAAGCGTGCTTTGCGTCTTTGCATTAAGAGATGATAGAGTTGAAAACATAAGACAAGTGCGGAGGCGAGATGCCCAAGGCGCAATACAGAAACACACTAACATATATCGTCGGCTACAAACGGCGCCGCTATGAAGTTGTACTTGGACTAGCGATCATTGTGCTCCTAGGTGAACGAACGTACCCTACCACACCACAGCGATCAGCCTAGCAAGATGGCTGTATCCTGCACCTATCCACTCGTCCGCCTCCGCTTGGATGAGTAGCGGTACTTGTGTCATGGTGTTGCATCGTCCGTCGAAGCTCCGTCGATTCCGTTCTTTTCAAATCTGCCATGTAACTAGTAGCACCAATGCGTCGAAGCCCCGCCGCAGGATGCTCGATCGGCACCCGGGTGCGCGAGTGTAGCCACCATTCCGCCGAGCTCGCTCGTCGCCCCGTCTGTGACGATCGTGCTTTGGCACGCGCCGGCCGTACCAGGGTTTATCTCCTTGTCATCCGCCCGGCATGTGTAATTGACATTGTGCGTCTTGGAGACAGACGAGACGACGTTGTAAAACCACAACAAAGACGCATTACCGCGGCGGAGCCGTTGGGGGGGGGGGCGGGGCCATGGCCCCTTAACATTTCAAGCAAATTTTTTACTAGTATAAATCCATGATTTTTATTTATATTAAGATGGAGAATATAACATAATTCTTGTCACATATACCTTTTAATATCTTCTAGATAATTAAATCATACAAAACACAGCGGCCCACGCCTGTCGCTCTGCTCGCCGGCAGCCGGCCGCTCGGTGTCTGCTTCAGACGAGAAAGGAAATTAAAACCACTCTGCAGGGTAAGGTAGCATAGCAAGCTTGCAGGTTAGCTAAAAGAGGACGGCGGCGGCCTTCAGCTCTCCTCGGGTCCGGCCAATGGCTTGCACAGACGGCGGCGGAGATCGAGGAGTGCTTGCGCGTGTGGGGAAGAAGGGAAAAATCCTTGCTGTGTGGGACCCACGAGATTATAAAGTTTGGGATAGAGATTGGACCGGCTGCAGCAAAACGAAAAAAAAACACATGGGACCTACGCTGCAGGAGGGATGTAGTAACATTTTAAAGGTTGAGCGGTGCAGACAGTCTTACTGTGCTGCCTAAGAGCATTAGCAGTGTGAAGCACCGGGGTCGGTTCGATCCCGGGCTCCACAACCGATGTGATAGGTGCTAATAGCGGTTCTGCAGTGTATAGATCCGACCTTGAGTCGATAATGGAGCCCATTGCATTAAAAAAAAAAAGAATTCAGCCAACTGCTTCTCCTCTATCCGTCCTCTGCATCTCATGGCGCACACCTCCGAGCTCCCATCCCCGTCAGCGGCGAGCAAAGCCAACCCAGCACCCAAGCCCGACGACGAGCGGACTCCCAGCCCCGCTGCCCTGCCCGACGATGAGCGGACTCCCGGCCCGGCGCTCGGACCCGACTAGCGAGATGGGCGCTCGGGGCTCGGACCTCTACTAGCAGATCGGGCCCTCGCCCGTCCGCGGGCGCCGGAGGGAGCAACTACGCCGCCGCGCGCCCTCCCCGTCCCATCACCCACCGGAAAGCCGCGCCGCAGGCCATCGGACCTTCGTCTTCCCCATTGCCCGCGGTGGTCCGACGCCGGAAGAAGAACGACCACTCGCGCGCGCCCATGCGGATCGCCGACGCCTGCTCGCTTCGCCTCGACGACGCCGACGCTGCTTGCCTCTCCCATCTTCATCTCGGTGGCGGGAGTAGCAACAACCGCAGGAGAGAGAAGGAGCGAAGATTTAGAACCGGGTTCGATAGGAAGGAGCAGGGTCGATATGGAATCGAGGCCGCAATGTATCGTACTCGGTTCGATGCTGGCATTTATTGCATCGAACCGAGCAAGAACCCAGCACTGCGGGTGCTCTAAAGCTTTTCTCTGACGAGGCCTCCGCACCCTCTGCAGGAGACTCTGCTGTCCTGCGAAGCTACTATATCAGGCATGATCTGGACCTCGCGTGATTACGTGGTAGCTGGGCAGTACGCCAGCTTGGCGCGTTGGGCGTGGCCTAATTGACCACCACCACTGTACTACGTCGTGGAGACAGACAGACGCTGTAGAAACCACCACTGTACTACACGTACCCGAGTACTCGTACGTACGTTAGGAGGACGACGACGAACTGTACAGGGTTCGGGCAGGGACGGGACGCCCCTACCTACCTCCATCCCTGAGCTTCTGGATCTTCACCATCCCCTGCGGAAAATTTAAATTGTCCCTGCCTGCAGTCCTCTGCTCTGCTCAGTGGTCCTCCCCTGCTCTGTACAGTACGTCCCTGCCGCTGCCGGTAAGACATGCGGCCTCCCCGTCGTCGCATACACACGCGCGCCATGGCAATGGTGGTCCCCCGTCCGCATCCGGCTCCGGCCGTCCCTGGCGGCCCCCATCGCCGTCGACTGGGCTACCGCCGCTACCGTCGCCGTGTGTGTGCATGCGTATGCGTTGCGCTGCCAGGTCTAACCAAATGCTGGCCTTCTATAGTTCTATCTCTGCAGTCTGCAGTGTGTGTGCATGCGTATGCGTTGCGCTGCTAGCTTGGCAATGGCTAGTGCTGTCCAGCTTTGCTTGCACACCATGCATGCAGTAGCACCAAACTCTGCTCCTGGCTTCACCTGCACACTGCACAGCACAGCAGCACAGGCATCCCCAACCACCCTTTCCAAAAACAATAAACCCTAGCCATGAATGGCACACCTGCTCTCGCTCGCTTCAGTGACGGACGCCATGGCGTACCCATCCATCCTGGTCCTGCTGGCCTCCTCTTGCCGTGTGTCGCATGCAGCCCGCGCGCGTAAATGTGCTTGCAGCACGGTAGTACACCCTAGTTTTGGCGCTACACACGTCCGAGACTGAGATTATGAGCTGTATGCATGTACTACGGGTTAGTTGCAGGGTTACTTTGTAAAATAACCCCACCGTCCTTTTTTCACCTACTACGTCTACCTGTAAGGCACTACATACTACACCATCAGCTAGCTAGCCATGGGCCTGACCGAAGCTTCATGCCAACAACAACAACCATGAAACGACGCTAAAGGCAAAGTTCAGTGCAAGTGCCGGTACCTGCTAGTAATCAAGCCAAAAGGTCAATGTTAGGAATGAACAATGAACACACAGCAACACTAGATATGGATGCATCGATGGATGGATGGATGGTGCCGATCGACCCAAATCGTCAAACAACATGCGTGCGTGCGTGGTGGTGGTCTCCTAGCTTTACCTTTGGCCTGCAGCAGCATCTCATCAGCCTTGCAAACGGCATCAGCGAGCATCCAAGCGCAATGGACAAAGACAGCGGAAAAAGTCCATGCCTTTTCCTCCTAACCGCGTCGTCCGGTCCGCTTGTGGCTTTGCTGTGCAACTAACCTGCCTCCAAAGCTATAGATTATGCATGTATGGTTAGTGTCAACTGTAAACTGAGACATGCTGCATTATCAAAGTCCCGGTTGGTGTTGTTCTATATTTTCCCTCTCTCAGCCTCTTATTCACAAGTGGACGGCCAAAGATTCCTCTCGATGCATGCAACTTGTTTGGTGATTAGAATTCAAAAGTCTCTCAGTCTAGTTCACATATAATGCTGAGGTTTCCTAGGATCTGGTTGCTGGTCTAATGATCTACATTCCATCACATGTGTTTGGTTACTAATGTACTTATTACATGCATGTTCAAACGACAATAATGCAACGGTCATGGATTTGTGGTTCAGTAACACAGCAGTAAAAACTGACCCAGCTGGTGAAACTGAAACCTTGCAAGGAATTAATTTGTTGGGGTAGTACAAGTTCATCCATCTACAGATCTACTTTTGTATATACCCTTCCCATTCGAGAACCAGCCAGTGCTGCTCCGGTTTCACAGTAGCTGGCCGTAGCTTTATCAAGTGATCAAAAATAGGACTAACCTAGCTAGGTAGAACGGGTGCCAAATTAGCCGGCCTACTACAGTGGTATTTCTTTAGCTAAAATGATTGGAACCACACAGTGATACAGTACGTAAGAATTCGATCTATGCCCCCTTAAAAAATATGAGATAGGAAGGACAGTACGTAGCCTGATAGCCAGGCAGGTTCGGATTCGGACAATCAGATTAGACCAATATATTTGTCATACATAACAACCCAGCACTACATCTAAGAACCTACCCAGATTTCCTAGCACCACCTGTCCGGAATCACCTAGCGACTTTGTAATGAGAACACAAGAAACAGTGTGGAAACACCCAAGCAATTGCAACAACTCATCATTAGCCAATCTGAGGTTTCAATAACACATGGTCCCAGCTAGTGATGTTATTGGAATCATTTTCACCTGCTCAAAGGCTAATTAGGTCTACAAGCTTCACCATCAGTTCATCTTCAGGCAAGGACACTGACTGCCAGCAAACATGCCATGCCATGCCATTATGCCAAAGTCTGCCTTGGCATTGTAACAACCACAGCTTTGTTCATCAGCTGTGTGCAGCTCTGCGTGCAGTCCAGTCTGTTTTTCTGTTCTCCGGTGCCATCTGCGAGTAGTGACTAACTGATGAGCACGCGTGCAATACTGCAATGGCTGCGGGCACTCACCCAGAGATCAGAAAAGCATCTAAGGAAAACCTGCACGGAAAGGTCAGAGGTGCATATGCTTTGAGAAAGGCTGACCTGTAATGATTGATGGAGCAAGCAGTATGAACAATTACATTTGTGAGACCTGAACTGTTGAGGGTCCTCCTTTTAACTCTTGAGATGCTGGGACTACTTTGTGTCTCCCACTTGTAAAAGACATGGATGCAGCCAAACTATATATATATAAAAATTCAGCAAACCACTTGAGTAGGCACTGCATGGTTCGAAAACAGGTGAAAAATAGGTGCAGAAATGCAGTATGGTGGAGCGTAGTTTGAAGCAGCACAACATTGTTTAGGGAAGATTATCGAGTGACAGAAAATGTTGAGTTATCTACTTTATAAAAAAAAGTGCCATTAAATAGATTAGTGCATCAGCCTAAACCAGTGGCGGAACTGAGAGGGGGCTGGCAGGGGCCATGCCCCCCCACAACATTTCCAATCAAATTTTTTTACTAGTATGAGTACATGATTTTTCTTTATATTAAGATGGAGAATACAACAAAATTGTTGTCACATATATCGTTTAATGTCTTCTAGATAGTTAAATCATACAAAACATTGTTAGATTATATTACGAAGCACATTTGAACATATAAAATTGCGAGTACTCGTGTTAATTTGATGAATTAATAGTCACCATGAAAAATCTAATTTACTCGTTGTTCTCATTTTTTACAAGGGTGTGTTTAGATACTGAAAATTGGCATTGTATTGTATCGAACTCGTAGCACTTTTCGTTTTTTTTTTGTAATATTATCTTACCATGGGCTAACTAGGCTCAAAAGATTCGTCTCGCAATGTACACCTAAACTGTGCAATTAGTTATTTTGTTTACTTACATTTCATACTTAATGCATGCGTCTTTTGGTACATTAGATGATTCGATGTCACGGAAATTTGAAATTTCAAGTCAAATTCGGGTGATCTAAACACAACAAAGTTGGATTTGCTCGGCCCCCCTTATGAATAATTCCTGGCTCCGCCACTGGCCTAAACCGATCAGAATCTGAGATGATTAAATACCTGAAAGAACTTTACATTGCAGCTGCAGAGTTCTCCATGCATCAAAAGATTCAGTAACCAGTATGTAATGCAAACAGATATACTGGAACACAACCATTTCTTCAAGATAATATGAGAATTCGGTCCTAATTTGGTAAAAAAATTCGGTCCTATTGCAATGCTATGGAATGGGGGTTAACTCTGGAACTCTGGAAAAAAAATATGAACATTTAGCTGACTTAATAGTCATCTACAGGGGAAAAGTATGTCATTTGATAAAGATGCACCTGGCTGGAAAATCCTTAGCTCCAAACCAACCTTAATAGGTAAGGAATTCAACTACTGGCAGCCTTGCTCAACCCCATCCAGTTTCAGAGCTTTGACAAGCTGAAAAAAGAGAAACAGTCTAATCAACCAGAACATAAAAGCATATTTTACCATCTTGCAAAGTAGTACACTTCTAAGATCTATATCACCGACACAAATAATGTAATGTTCTTCCCAGGTCCACAGGATAAAAGTTACTACCAAAAGATTAGACTAAAGTAAGAAGAATCATTATCGCTAAGCTTGTCAACAACATTATCAGTACAATATTTCTAGTCTAAAAGCTTAAAGTGTCTCGCACTAACCAAAGGCGTGTTTCCTGTTCTTGAAAAAAAGACACTTTATTTAAAACAAAATTCATCAACCAATCATCATTGCAATGATTAAATGCTGATTTGCTTTGTCCATGTAAAACCTCCAAAATCTGGGTACCTTTTCATTGATACCAAGACTGGTATTCAAGACAGTGTGAAGCCTTGAAACTCAAATAGCAGAAATCACATCTGAATAACAACTTTCGTCAACCGGTTAGTCAAAAAGAAGAAATTAGAAACACAAAGAGATCAAAATAGTTGAAATTCACGCCCTCTCAATCCAACGAAAATTTTAAGGTAATATGAAAGATGAGCAACTCTGCCACATTGTGTTGTGTCAACCTTCCCTTCAAAAGTTACATCTAGGTTTCAACCAACCCTAGACTTGATACAACGTGTGGCTGTGACCTCTGGTCTCGTCTCAGTATCTTTTAAGAACGATAACACATAATAAATTTAAAGAATATCATAATTTAAGTTTAAAAATAGGCAGTGGCACAACCGCTTGTCGTTTTAAGAGTAATTGTTGCAAATATGACAAAAGGCCTGCCACTACCAGATACAGTAATTGATTTGCATATGCCTGCCAATTTGTGTTCGGACTTCGGACAGCTTTTGCAAGTGTTTCTCTTCTGATTTTTTTTAATTAAACATAAAGTGTCAGTTAAAACTTGTTGCTGCCACCAATCCTAATTGATTCTGAAATCTGCAGGTGTGATATGCAGGTTGACAGAAACCATTCTCTTTAGCTTTTAGACATATCATTCTCTCAATATCCATAGCATGTTGAATTTTATGAGTGGGCAGTTCACCTAATAGCTTTAAATTTTAGGGAGAATTTGATAAATAAATCAACCGAGTATATATAATCATGGCTTAGCATACATTTAGAGCTAACATTTTCAAAGCAATTCACTGAACTTTTCTGCAGTACACAGTTGTTATCTAGAACAACGAGAGAAAACAAGAGAGTTAATAGAGAAGGTAAAAAGGTCAGACGATTAATTATGCCTCCCAAGACGACTGGCACCTGGCTCTGTGAGGGGACGAGCGGCCGCCATTGCCCTGCTCGACCGCGCGCGTGGACGCGGTGGGCCTTGCGCTTCTGGGTTCTGGCTGAAACGAAACCTGGGCCGTGGGGAGGTGTCGGCCTTGGCCGGGCGGAGATCTGGCCACGACCATGAATGAGTTTATTTGTCCGGCCCAAATCAGGGGGTCGTTTTGCAAATATCAACCCAAACCAGTGTCCTGAAACCTATGTTAAAAAAAAACCTGAATCCTGATCGCAATTTGTGATCATGACCCGAATCCGGAGCCTATTGTGACAGCATGTTTATGCCTGGCTGAACACCATCTGGTTCCAGACAGAGAGAAAAAAAAGGCGACTAGTATTGTGCAAAGTAGTATGCTTCAAGTTCTGTATCACCCACACAAATAGATAGTGTAATGTTTTTACAAGACCCACAGCCACTAGAAAAAGTTAGCACTACGATTCTACTACTAAAGTGAAAGGGAAAAGTACAAAGAAGCTTGTCAAAGACGTACTCAAAGTTGGCATCACATCAATATTTAATATGTTCAGGAAACTTGTCATGAACATTATCAAATCTTTCCCGTCTAAAAGCACAAAGTGTGTCTTGCAAACACAAAGACATGTTCCTTGTTCTCGTGAAAATAAATTAAATACAACATAACATGCAACCTATTTAACTTGAATTCACCGACAAATGGACAACACAATGATTAACTATTAATTTTCCTTTTCCATGTAAGATCTCTTGAATCTGAGTAACCTTTTTCAGTTGTATCAAGGGTAATCTTTTTTCTCGAATGCGCAAAAGATTTGCATATCTTTGTATTTAAGAAAAAGAGTTTTTACATTATCAACGGTAATCTACAACAGCCGGTTTGAAATCATGTGCCTCAAACTGGTTATTTAGAAAAGCTAAAAATAAGAAAAAAATGGAACAGCCGTCAGGTCATAAGATCGAGTTGGGTTGAATGCATTGTTTGCATATCTTTTTTTTCTTCCTTTCCTTGAAAAAAAACATAGGCGAACTACGCTTCATTGTTTTAAGAACTACGCTTCATTTTTTTTTTTTCTTTAAGATAGATATAGTCCTATTTTTTCTCCTCTCTCTGCAAATCACAGTCCCTATCTTTCTTTCTTGCACTAAATAGCTTGAGGGATTTGTAAACTTATTCACTCTTTTTTGGTCAGTGGAAAGGGGGACGAGCGCTAGTTTCATCTCTATGAGGCTTCACCCTACCACTAAAAGACCGAGACTAAACCACCTCGTTGTCAACGAGCACAACATGTACCATTGAAAGAACAATGTTGTTAAATCTTAGAATAAATCTAAAATAAAGCACTTGCATCAAGGACTTGAACTAGGATGGATAAGTTCCACCATAATGAATCCACTCAACCAAGGGATTACAAATTTAAAAGACTGACATTCAACGAAAGTTAATTATCAATTTCAGGATCCCCATGCCGTGCGTCTGAAATTACTTTCATAGAAGTGGTACACTCCACACACCCTTTTATCGGTGAGGAGACAAACATTTGATCTTTAGCAATACTTGTTTTTTTATATATAAGAATACAATTATGGGATGGGAATGTAGTTGTACAATTACGTCAAAGGGACTTGTCTTCAACAGATATTCCAGTCTCACTTAGCTGTGTGCATGAACTGGCGGTGGTAGCAATTGGTGTCTGTGTATGAGAGCCTTGTAAAAGGCTCATCGCAATTGCCTTGTATACAGTTTCTGAAGGATGCAGACCATCCCATGATCCATGTGTTTCTGGGTTATCACATAATTTGTATTCTCCACGTCCACAACTTACATCTTGGGACACACCATAGCTTCCTCCTCCACCACAACAAGCCACCAAGGGATATTTGATTCCTGAACCTCAGTCATTGCAATGTTAACCACAATGTATTTTTTAGGAAACGTGTGATTATTCTTAATTTCTAATAAGGTTCTAAACAATATCCACCGAAACCAACTAATCTGTTAACCTAGATCTTAATGCAAGTGGCATGATGCTAATACTATAATTGCATCAGAGAAATAAGATTAAACCTTCATACTACTTTATCTTATATCCCAAATGCAATTGGTCACTACACTTTCTACAATGAAAGGTTGTGAGGTGAAACATTTTTGAGACATCTGTAGAGATGGTCAAAACATGATTTTAGTGGCCAAACGCCATGAATATCTGTACTATATTTTTTGTTTTCAGAAAAAAAAGGTAGAAGAGATATATTTGAACTCACCGTATTGTTGCGGGGAAACAAAAACCTCCATAGCGGCTCCATAGTAATCAGCATAGGTGATGGTCACGCCAGGATGGAGCTTACCCAACTTCTCCAATTCCTCGATCAGAAGCTTGTTATGATACTGTGCAAACTCGTTCAGCCATCTAATGCATCCTGTCCTTGACTCGTAATAATCTTCTTGCTTGTCACTCTGGAATTGGAACAGATACCATGGGAGGCATCCAATCGGGAGGTTCCCTGGAACCACCAGAGTCTTGGCTCCTAGTCCGATCAACTCCTTCAAAAATCAGATGTATTTGCATTGCTATCTGTACATTGCCAGTGTGTATGATCGATACAGAAAAACAAATACTCACTGTAATAGATGAAGAGATTTTAGTGATAACGGCTGGAGCGAAAGTGAGAACACTCTCAAATGGAACTCTTGCCAGAAGGGGCAGGTTGTAGTCATTGCCTCCAATTTCTCCAACTATGAAAAGGGATTGGTTCATCATCTCCGAGCAACCTGTGCAATATCAACATTCAGCGTGGCTGTGTTTTCTGAATTAGCACCAAAGATATGATCAGCTGATAGTGAGGTTACTGAAATTTTCTTGAGCATAAGCCACATCTATCTACACCAGTTGAATCAACAACTGGTTGTTGATCATACGCTACAAAAATATCTGCAGGTGATGCTGACGGCAAGAAAAGAAACAGTGACATGCCTGACAGGTCGGCGGCGGGGCAGAGGAGGCTGAGCATGTCCCGGAACCACTCGAGCTCCGTGTCGAGGTGCACGACGTCGTCGCCCAAGTCAAAACCCCTGTCCAGGAAGAAGTCCGCGGCGAGCGCCGTGGCGCGACCCACCGCGAAGTTGGCCCCGTGCAAGAAGTCCTCGGCGCGCCGCCCGCTGAGGTAGGGCGGCACGAACGGAAGCCCCAGCGCATCAGCTGCAGATTTATTTCAGTTCACAAAAATCAGAACCAAAATCGAAATTGGTCGGTGGATGGATAGCGGCAGCGGCAGCGGCAGCGGCAGCAGGAATGGCATACCGATGAAGTCGAGGACGATGCGGCCGTCGGTGAAGCGGCCGGTGGCGCGGTGGAAGAAGGTCTCGCCGTAGGGGAGCCGGAGCACGGGGTCGGAGTCGTTGCCGTAGACGAAGCGGTAGTTGCCCGTGTCCGCCAACGAGTCGCCGAAGCTGAACACGCGTGAGTAGCACGCTGACGCCGGCACAACTAGTGCAGCCGCCGTCGCCACCACCATCGTGAACAGCAGCCGTCTTCCTCCTCCCCTGGAACGAGAGGAAGCCATGGTTTCTTCTGCTCGTCAGTTGGAGACAGGCGCGGCCAAGCGCGATATGATAGGGGTGCTCGTGTATTCGTGTCGCGTGTGGGTGGGTGGGAGCTAGTAGCTGGTAGTTAGACCGTACACGTCAGGGAGGACAGGAGTGGAGGACCCGCCAACTGCTAAAGGACAGGAATGGAGTTTCAGCCTATGGACTGTTCCAGGTCACTGCAAAGTTAGAAGGAATCCAAGTTAGAATTTTAAGTTAATGGTTAAACACAATTAACTTTAGTAGAAGGAATCCAAGTTAGAATAGTTAATGGAAGAAGGTCTCGCCGTAGGGGAGCCGGAGCACGGGGTCGGAGTTGTTGCCGTAGACGAAGCGGTAGTTGCCCGTGTCCGCCAACGAGTCACCGAAGCTGAACACGCGCGTGTAGCACGCTGACGCTGACGCCGGCGCCGCCCCAGCTACCACAGCAGCAGCGGCCGCCACCACCATCGGGAACAGCAGCCGTCGTCTTCCTCCTCCCCGGGAACGAGAGGAAGCCATGGTTTCTTCTGATCTCGTCAGTTTCGGCGGCGGCGCGGCGCTGAAGACGGCCAGGCGCGGAACGGAACCGGCCAAGCGCGAGACTGCGAGTGCGAGAGCGGTGCTCGTGTAGTGAGACGTGTCGTGTGGGCGGTGTGGGAGCTGGCTGGTTGTTAGACCGTACACGTCAGGAGGACCAGCCAACTGCTAACTGAAACAGAAAGGACAGGAATGGTGAATCCAAATTAGAAGGAATCCTTTCAGGAGGACCATTCACCATTCCTTCTAACCACCAGCGCACTAATTCAAAATTCTAATTTGGATTCCTTCGAACTTTGCAGTGACCTAAAACACGTCAGGAGGACCAGCCAACTGCTAACTGAAACTGAAACACGTTAGAAGGAATCCAAATTAGAATTTTAAGTTAATGGTTAAACACATTTAACTTTAGTAGATTAATGCAAGGTTTTCTAGTTTTGACCGTGGTGAAATCTCTGGATCAAGTCTCTTTTATAATCTTCTGTTCTACTTCTACCTGATGCTGCTGGATGAAAATTGCAAGAGCTAACTCTTTTTTTCGCGATCGGGCCGTTCACCCGTATTTCATTAAGAGGAGGAAAACCAAATCCAAATACAACAAACCCCGATGCCGAAGACATCACGGGAGGAGGAAACACCAACATAGACCTTAAACACAAAAACGAAAAGCAAGAAAAGCGGGGGCGGGAACCCTCAATCTAACAATCCCAAAGAAGCTGCGCCTATACAAAGGATAACTCAACACCTAGGTAGCTAATGGTGATCGGCCGTAGATGAGACACATCGGCAAAGAAAGCATCCGCCGGAAAGACCGCGACCTCGGTGGCAAAGCATCCACCGTAACCTCCTCGACGGCGAAGCACCCGCGAAAACCTCGGTGGCAAAGCATCCACCGAAACACCACGGCGGCAAAGCATCCGCCCGAAACACGACCTCCACAAATGCAAAGCATCCGCTAACAATCCGGCGGCAAAGCATCCGTCGGACCAACCTCGGCGAAGAAAGCATCCGCCGGAAAGATGATTGACCACAGCGGCGGCAAAGCATCCGCCAGATCTGAAGCGCAAGCTCATACAAGATATCGGGCGGCAAAGCATCCGCCCGAACCAACGACCAGGCGACCTTGTCTCACGACTACAACGAACACCAACTAGACATACCTAGGTGAGGAGAAAGGTAAAGCTCAAAAGGCACGGCAAGAGCACAAATAGCAAACCGACCAAAGGGGTAGATGCGGGAGAGCTCATGCATTGCCTTCAGGAAGGAGATCGACGTTCGCAAACGCCGACAATGCAAAGGAGAGCACCGAGGTCCTTCCGACCCCAACCTGCAAGAAACCCAACTTCCAAGGTCCACGCCAATGAGGTGAGCGGCATGCTAGAAGCATCACCATGAGCCCGCGAAGCACGCGGCCGCATCACCTCGGCCCCACCACCATGGCGGCGCCACCACCGTCGGCCGACGAGCATGAAGAAGAAGGGTTGGGCGGCGGCCTCGGCCAAAAGCGGCTGTAGGTGGAATAATGACGGCGCCCCGGGGAGGTGTATGGCGCCCGGCGTCACCGTCGTCTACTGGCGAGGCGGGCCGAGCTTTCGCCCATTCCACGGGGAGCCGCCCCACCAGGCCCCCATGGCTGCCATGCCGCGGGGCCCCCAAAGCGTCCCTGGGGGCCGTCCGGCGGGTGGCCCACCGGCCCGGTCGTCGGAGAAGAGGGCGACCTACCGGCGTCGAGGAGCCCGGGGGCCGAGATCCGGCGGGCTGCCGCGAATCCGAGCCCGAGGAGGAGACGCCACCGCAGCGGCGTCGGCGTCGGGCCGGGCAGCGGGGGGCGGAAGTGCAGCGGCGAGGGCGGATCCGGCGTGGCCAAGCCAGGACCGGCCACCATCAAGCCCGGCGTCGGTGGCGAGGGCGGATCCGGTGGCCAAGCCAAGGACCGGCCACCATCGTGTCCGTCCGGGCCCCCACGCGCTGCGGGCGAAGAAACCGCCCGGGTCTTCCAATGCGGGATGGATCACGGGGGCGCCGCCCGGGGACAGTCGGCCGGGAGGGGCACGGATCCGGCGGGCCGGCCATCCCGAGCCGGCAAGCTCGCGGGAGGGATTGAGATGGAGGGGGAGGTGGAAGGGTTTGGAGGTGGAGGGGCGGGCGCGCGGCGGCGCCCTTTTGAGGGCAGCCGTCGCCGGCCGCCACCCCGCCGCGAGCCAGGCGGCGGCGGCGGCCGGAGGAGCCGGCGGGGGAAGCTTGGGCGGGCGGCGGCGGCGCCCGAAGTCGCCACGGGGCGGGCGCTCGGGAGCCCTAACGGTTCAGTTCAAAATTGCAAGAGCTAACTCATAACGCCAATCTTTAAATGTGTACCGGTGCAAATATTCGGTTAAGGCCCAGTTCATGAATCATTTGTTATTAGCTCTCAAGTATCCTATCACTTCCACAAAAACGATTTAAAAAAAAACGCTAACATTTTCCGTTAGAAACAACTCCATCAAAATTTAGTGGTGCAGTGGTAACGAGACGTGACTGTTGACTTGTAGGTTATGGATTTGAGTTTTGGAAAAGGACATTTTGTTTTTTAAAAGAATCTGTGTTTTCCAAGAACTATTAATGGAGGTGGACACATTAAGACGTCTTGTCTCTGTTGATCAATTTTTAGAGGTGGACATTCTGACTGCCACTGTAAATGGCGATCAACGATAATGTTTGCTTTCAGATAGCCTACCTCACCGCTGCGAGCCTCGCAGGTTGCGTGGATCCTTTGGCAACCATGCCGCGCATGGCTGTGGAGCCTCTCGCTCGGGAGGACCCAATGCTTGACGAGTTCGTGGCATGGGGCTCGGCGCCGCGCCTCCCGCAGTACGTCCGCTTTCCGGCACCAGCACCAGCACCCGCACCACCGGTGCAGGCTGACTGGTGGGCGGATCTAGTGGCGGCGGAGTTTGCGCCCCCTGGCCCTTCGGGCGCGCCGTCATTCGAGGGGGGCCCTTCACTGCCGGAGGAGCCCGCTGCTCTCTCGGGGCCTCCTCCGGTGTCTTCGGAGGAAGAGGGTCTCACCTCCGCCTCGCAGGGCCAGGGGTCCCGGCAACAGGAGATTGAAGACGCGGTGTGTGTGCCGTTGGCGTCGCCACTCATCAAGTCAGGGCCGCGTCTACGTCGAGCGCGCACTCTAGCCTCCACACACGCCCTTCGACGCAATGGTCGTATCGCGGCACGACCTAGGGTAGGGGACGCGACTTTGCAGGCCCAGATGCTACTGCTTCGGAAGTTGGGCACAGAAGTGGACGCGGCGGAGGCTCCGACAGCCGTAGCGGACAAGGTCAAGACCATCTTCAGGGAAGGCATGCCGTCCACCAAGCGCCGCCGTTTTGAGACTCTTCTGAATGGTGTTATTGACACCTCCTCCTTTGACCTCAACACTGTGGGTCTTGATGAGGAGGCCGTCTAACCCAGCTTTCGGGGAGGTTTGTCGCACAATTGTCAAGATGTAACCCCAACAAGTGTATCCAGTAGTTGTTAGGTCTTGCCTCGGTAATCATTTGGTTACCGTTGCACCTTGTTTGTTTGAACTTTATTCTGCTTAATGAAAAACACGCAACGGCGAGTTCCTAAAAAAAAAGATAGCCTACCTGCCTCCATAAATAAAAATGCTTGCCTTCGAAAATATTTTCTGTACCAGTGTTTCAGTGTTTGTATGACTGTACGCGTGAGTGTGGTGGGTGTGTTGTATTTTGTTTGGTTCCTTCTTCTCATGCAAAACACAATATTTCTTTTTTTAAAATAGGTTCAACTGGTCCATGGATTTTTTTTTTTTTTTTTGTAAAATCATTTCACATATGCATACCCTCATATGTACACGCTTAATCCTATAGACGCATACAAGTACACAGATAGTTGTCCCTATCAGCATCCTGAAACTCTAAGAACAAGGTACCACTCATCTAGTCGGTGGGATATTTTGAGAATCACACTGTATACACAAACACTTATATATATGCACGTGCATACTATGAACAAAAGCGCACACACCTTACTCCTATAAGTACTTCGAAAAAAATGAGTGTAAGCCGGCCGCCTCACGAGCACATTGCCTGCTATTGAAACAACGCACACAATGAACCATACTTGCCTTGACTTACACCGTTTTATCGGTGGAAAACAAACATATTTGACCTTTAACCATTCTCTTTTATTATATAAGAAAACAATTAAGGAATGTATTTGACAATTACATCTTAGAAGGACAAGGAAGTATTCATTAGATATTCCGGTCTCACTAAGTTGTGTGTGCGCATGAACTGGCGTTGGTAGCGATTGGTGGCTGTATACGAGAGCCTCGTAGAAGGCTCATCGCAATCGCCCTGTACACACTTTCTGACGGATGCAGGCCATCCCATGATCCATATGCTTCTGGGTTATGACATAATTTGTAGTCTCCACGCCCACATCTTATATTCGGGGACACACCATAGCGTCCTCCTCCACCACAGCAAGCCACCAAGGGATATTCGATACCTGAACCCCAATCATGACAATGTTAACCAGTGTAAGCAAGAATACAACATTTAGGTAACGTACATGTGTATTTGTTTTAATTTCTAATTAAGGTTTAAATGGTATCCATTGAAACGGACTAATTTGTTAACATGGAGCTTAATGCAAGTGGCATGATGCTAATACTATAGCAGGCATCATATGTGTCCTATAATTGCATCGGAGTATAAGCTAAAACTTTCAGACTACTTTATATCATATCCCAAATGCAATTTGTCACTTGACTTTCTACTATGAAATGTTGTGATATGAAAAACTTTTCAAACATTTGAAGAGACGATCATTCCACTTTTCAAAATGATTTAAAGGTCAAACAATATGTGTATGTCTCTGTACTATGTCTTTCAAAAAACAAGTAAAAGATATATATTTGAACTCACCAAATTGTTGTGGAGAAACAAAAACCTCCATGGCGGCTCCATAGTAATCAGCATAGATGATGGTCACGCCAGGTTGGAACTTACGCAACTTCTCCAATTCCTCGATAAGAAGCTTATTGTGGTACTGTGCAAACTCGTTGAGCCGTCTAATGCAACCTGTCCCTGGCTCGTAATCTTCTTTCTTGTCACTTTGGAATGTCAACAGATACATAGGGGAGGCATCCAATCGGTAGATTCCCTGGAACCACCAGAGTCTTGGCTCCTAGCCCGATCAACTCCTACAAGAATTGGATGCATTTGCATTGGTTTATATGTGTACAATGTTAGTGACAATGTTGGATACAGAGGATTAAATACTCACTGTGATAGTTGAAGAGATTTTGGCGATAACAGCTGGAGCGAAGGTGACAACATTCTCAAAAGGAATTTTCCTGATAAGAGGCAGGTTGTAGTCATTGCCTACAATTTCTCCAACCATGAAAAGGGATTGGTTCATCATGTCCGAACAACATGTGCAATATCAACATGTCTTAGAAAATGGAAGATAACTTGTCGCCTCTTTGTGTCCACACATAACTTTCACGATATTACGTAATTTCAGTGATATTAGCCTTTTAAAGAAACACGGGTGAATGGTCTGATCGCGAAACAAAGAGATGATATTAGAAATTAGAAACAGTGGCATACGTGAGAGGTTGCCCGGGCAGATCAGGTTGAGCATGTCCCGGAACCACTTCATCTCCATGTCGAGGTGCACTACGTTGCCCACGTCAAAACCCCTGTCCCGGAAGAAGTCCGGGCCGAGCGCCGTGGCGCCGCCCACCGCGAAGTTGGCACCGTGCAAGAAATCCTCGGCGCGCCGCCCGCTCAGGTAGGGCGGCACGAACGGAAGCCCCAGCGCATCAGCTGCAGATTTCAATGAACAACAATGGTCGGTGGATGGATAGCAGTAGCAGGGGGCATTGTGGCTGGCTGGCGTAGGCGTACCGATGAAGTCGAGGATGACGCGGCCGTCGGTGAAGCGTCCGGTGGCGCGGTGGAAAAAGGTCTCGCCGTAGGGTAGCCGGGGGACGGGGTCGGAGACGTTGCTGACGAACCGGAAGTTGCCCGTGTCCGCCAACGAGTCGCCGAAGCTGAACACGCGCGTGTAGCACGCTGACACTGACGCCGGCGCCGCCCCAACTAGCGTAGCCGCCACCAACACCGCCGCCACCATTATCGGGAACAGCAGCCGTCTTCCTACTGTCCCGGAAAGAGAGGAAGCCATGGTTTCTTCCATGGGCTGCGCTCGGAAGAATGAAACTGAACAAGCCCGGCGCGATGGCGGTTCTCTCGACGTAGGTAAATAAACGTCAGGAGGACCAGCCAGCTGCAAACTGAAACCGAAAGGCCAGGAATGGAGTTTCTCAATCAAGCAGGTAAAGCGCGACACTCGTCCATTTGGAATTGAGCTTCGGTCGTCAGCGACACGGCAACAACTTGGGAGAGAATAGAATAGCTATAGTACTACCTCCGTCCGTGAATAAAAATCATTCAAAGAATAATACAATTAAAAAATATATATATTTGACCAAATTTATACATAGAAGAACAAATGTTTACGACAATGAATAAGCTTACTATATTCTATGGTGTATCTAATTATATTAATTTATTTTCATAATTTCTTTTTTTTTTCTATATATAGACTGGTTGGCAAATTCTAGTCTAGTAATTAATTTATTGAGGGAGTTAATTGTTAAAGTTTGGTGGTATTTAAGATATTATGACTTGTTTATATATCTCATATAATAATAGTTTCTCCCTTAATTTTAAATTGCAAGTTGCTTCGACTTCTCGGTACATAGAAATTGCTATGCACCTAGATAAACATTATACGTAATGAAAACTATTAATTTAAAAAGCTAAAATAAGTTAAAATTTAGAATAGAGGGAATAACTACTAAAAATAGTTGAGATCTAGATTGGATCCTCAACAAGACAGCTAATATATTTACCTATCACCTGCCTATTAATTGCAATTAGCTGATTTCTCACAGCTAAAGGTTAGCTAGTTGATTCCAAATAGCATCTTACTCACCTCTTACTGCTAAAAATAGTTGATATATAGTTTGGATTCTCGACAAGGCAGCTAATTAATATCTTACCTATCACCTGGCTATTAATTGCAATTAGATGATTTCCTCTCAATTACACAGCTAATAATTAGCTAGTTGATTCCAAATAGCATCTTACTCACTTCTTACTTGTAGTACTGTTATAATAATTGTATAGTTTTTTTCCTGAAAAAAGGCGAGTTTCTGCCTGCAGTTGACCGGATGCAATTAGCAAATTTTATTTACATAATACCCTTTTTTTGCGGCAAAGAAAAGTTCATTGATACTAAAGCAAATTACATCCTCTCATTACAAAAATAAACTAAACTACTTCAGCTTCATTGATGGGAGATAAGAAATCTTAAAAGTCATAAATTCCACCATCTAGGATCATCGTCCCCAAACGGATATGCCACGGACGCAAAGCTCGATCTAAAACGAACAGGGCTATCTCACCATCCAACACCGTCATCCTCATACCCATCACTTTAAAAAGGGGAGTAAACTGCTAAAACTCCACATGCAAACAAGATGAAATTGGCGCCACCAATTACGTCATCAACCTCATCGTCGACACCTTCACCAAATTTGTCATGGGAGAACACAAGTCCAACCGACTTCCGGATAGATATCGTTGGAAAACTAACTCTCACTAGCCCCTGCCATGGCTGTGTAGAACCACAGCGAGACAAAGGAAGGGTTGGAGTACCTTATTCTTCATCAATGATGATGTCTGCGTCTTGCCATTACCACTGAGGAACGACATGCTCCATCGCTCCATCGATGATCTTGACAATGCCTTACACTGTGGCCAATCTCTTCGATTGGATCTCCGGAGAAAATTTGAACCTTGAAGACTCAATCTACTAGGGAAAAACTTATGGAAAATGATGGATCCCCATTGTCATATGGTTGTGCTTTCATGCAATCTCTACATACTCTTCTACTGAAATATTTCAGATCTTACACCGTAGTTAACTCTCGATGAATATGTTGAGCTATTTCGACCAATGAAGTGTTTACTTTGGGCTTGGTAAGGGAGCAGGACCTAATAGTCTTGGGGCCGGCTAAGAATTAATCTCAGAGCAAGTTTTGGTAAATCTAAACACTTGTAGATTTTTTTTCTAGTATTTTGCTATGCCCTAGTACTCTGTTGATGAAATATGAGTTATATAACTTCTATTTTTTTCTATATCAAAGTTTAATTGCTCGTGTTCATAAATTATATGATGCGTATGTCATTAGCTGACAAATATTTACTTTTGGAATATTGCAATACTTGTTAGCTAAATTGAGTCAATTTTACCACAACCCAAAAACAAATTATATTGGTTAAAAATGATTAGTCCATCAAACACGGTTAAACTTGCCCAAATTGAAAATTTAGTAAACACTGATATTGATGTGATAGTTGAGGAGTTAGCAACCCCTCTATTTTGATGAATCAGGATCTCTCAACTCTCATGGAATATTTGATTAAGATATGGTATATCTAGTTGATAACCTGAAGGGGTTTAGCTTCATGAGGGTGATTCCTCTAAGCCCAAACCTACTCAAGAGCCCAACTAACTCGTTGCTAACTTAGATAATGTTCCTAAGAATGCCAGAGGTAGGGCAACCCTAGGTGATTCCTCATATTCATGAGAATCCCTATAGGTTGTTTACTTAATAGCAAGCATACTTTACGTTTGTCTTAGAATTTCCAAGAAAACAAACATCCATAGGAATTCAATACAATCAATACAACTGGTAATTCTATTGAATTCAGATCACATGAACAGTTATAATTGTTCCCAACAAAAATTAGTTAAACCTACAATGTAGTGTATGGTTAGTCCGGCTTTAGTGTGAGATTTAATCATCATTGAGCAATCACATCCCACCAACTTTGCAATTCATCTCTTACACAATATAATTAAAGTGCTTAGAATAGGGACTGCTTAGGAATATGCCATATAAGGCTGCTCACGAATCACTCGGGCAGCCCTGCCACTGTGGCATTCTTAGGAACATTATCTAAGTTAACAGTCAAATAGTTAAGCTCTTAAGTGAGTTTAGGCTTAGAGAAATCACCCTCATGCAACTCAAACCCCTCTAGGTAACTAGATCCACCATATCCCAATCAAATATTCCCTCTCAAGGTTAAAAGATCCGAACTCATCAAAATGGACATTTACCAATTCCTTAACTATTACTCCCTCCGTCCACAAATAACTCATCATATTAACTTTAAGACATCATGTTTTGACCGCTTCGTCTTATTCAAAAATTTTATATAAACATTATCCATTTTGATATGACTTATTTTATCATTAGATATACTTTAATAATGATTTATTTATTTTATAAATTGTATAAAGAATTTGAATAAGACGAAGCGGTCAAATACGATGTCTCAAATTTTTTAAAAAAGTTATTTGTGGACTGAGGGATTACACCAATGTCAGTGTTGACTAACTTTTCATTTTTAGCAAGTTTAACAATATTTGATGGACAAGTCATTTTTAACAAATAACCTATTTTTTATTATTGGAAAAAATTGGCTCAATTTAGCAAACCTGCATAACAATATTTCAACTAAATATTTGTCAAGTAATGTCATACACATCAGATAATTTATGAACATGTGAGCATTTAAATGTCATACACATCAGACAATTTATGAACATGAGACAGTAGAATGCAGCAGTAGCAAGACGCCCTCACACCAGGCCATGGATGAAGTTAAATCAGCGGGAAAAAAAGTGAACAAACTGATGTCATGCTATAGGGATTAGGGATCATGACGTGCTATAACTATGCACACAGATCTAAGCATCAAGCATGTACTATTGTGTATCGATGGTGAAGTTCTTTTTTTTTTTTTTTTTTTTTTTTTTGAAGTTTAGACTTTCATTACTCATCAATATAACATACGTACTATAAACAACGTACTTGAAACTTTGAAAAGCCTAAAACATAGTACAATGCTACCACCACACCACACTACCACATCAAAGTTCAGCATGGATAAATCCATGTGGCGGAGAAAAGAAAAGACATGGAAATCCCACTTGTCAAACCACCACACTTTAACAACTTTGATCACCGAAACAAATTTTCTTCTGTAATACATTCAAAGTTGCTTTCATCACGGAAACAAATTTATTGACTGTTACAAATACATTCAAAGTTCCAGAATGAAAGTGTTCTTAACCGAAGCAAATTTATTGTCGTTTTGGAAAAGCATACTTCACAAGTTACCATGTATATTATGTACAATTGTGTGGTCACAAAACAGTCAGACGTGACAGAAGGAACCTGGGTCTGGTCTCAAGCTAGCCAAACCCACTGTGAAGCAATATAGGATAGGTTTCATTGACACAATCTGCAAGCTACCTATTGCACGTACTAAAGTGAGAAAATATTACTGATAACTGGGCTGTTGACACGATTTGATCACCAGCTTCAGCCATGTGCATTCTTGATATTTCTTTTTGATATATCATCAAAAGATTGGAGCCTGATCTTTAACTGATTTGTGATAGATGTGCAACAACTCATCGACAGTTCACGGTTGGTAGTATTTTGTTAGGAACATAACCAAATAACTAGAAATAAAGAATCCACACTGAGGCGCATCATATCACATATTGTTTGTTGCTTTTGATTCCTCTACGTGAGATCATAACTGAAGCTGCTATATCAATAGGGTCTTGGTGGATAAGTACCAGGGTAAGGCGCTGCATAAGATCAACCAAGACAAAGGGAGGCGATCCAGTTAGACAATTGATTAATATCATGAAAAAAAATGGATTTATATCTGCTCAATTGCATCTTTACCAGGTGGATACGGAGACTGTGCTGCCGGCGGGGGTGGGTATGGTTGTTGCCCATATGGTTGTGGTGGGTAAGATTGCTCATATGGTTGCGGTGGATAGGATGGAGGGTATCCAGCGGGTGGTGGTTGGTATGGTTGCTGCAGAGGTGGTGGATATTCTGGATTGGTATATGGTGCATGGCTAGGAGTTGGGTAAGCAGGGTATGCGGCTGCAGCAGGGTATGCGGCTGCAGCAGGGTATGCGGTTGCAGCAGGGTATGCTGAAACAGGTGGGTAAGAAGGTGTGACTCCGTATGGAATCGCTGATGCTAGTGCTGGGGCTGGGGCTGGGGTTGGTGCAGGGGCAGGAGCCGGAGCTGGGACTGGAGTTGGCATTGAAAGTGGAGGAACAGGATGTGTACTTGATGCGCCGACACTTCTACCCATCTTGTTCTTCTGTCAGACATAACGTAATCAGCCAAACAGCCACAATACAGGACTAAGAAGCCAACAAAGAATAGAAATCAGTCTCTCACCATTGCTGAGACATCAACGTGCATAATGAGCTTCACTTCCCCAGCAGATCTGAAAATTTCCGACTATTAGAAAGTTCACAAAGCCAGTGCACTCAAGTTAATATGAGATAGGAATACCTCATGTGGCGTGTTTGAAGCGGCCATGAGGAGTCATCATAACCATTTGTGAGCACCTTGTTCAGATACACTCTTCACAAAACAACAGTCGATGGTTACACACTAAAACGTAGAATCCATTTACCATATTGATGATGGATGATAAGAGCGACAAACCTGCCACTGCCAATGAAGTCATCATGGGTTAATGTGTTGCTGTTCCATACCAGAACATTCAACTCGCGTAGGCCTTCAATGAGGGGTATATGGAACTTCTCATCGAAAGTTGGGTTTCTTCCCCCATCTAGCATCAATATCACATTTTAGGTTTGAAAAAAAAAAGAACTAGCAAAGGGAAAAATCATAAACTTAACCTCACATAATAGCTATTGTACAGAAAAATCTAAGTTTATGAAGATAACCAATGAGAAAAATGAATGTATCGTCACTGTTCATGGTGACGGGAAACTTCCTTGCTTGTAGTTTGAGAAGTGATTAATCTCGTCTATTAGTAGATTGAAGTAAGAACCTTATTGGATGCTGGAACCAATTAAAGGATTATGTGTGTTCCGAAAAGTTCGGTGCCACGGCACACAGTTTCCTGTATTAGGAAGGCTTTATAACAATACTTGGTAAATCGGCAAGACTGAGATTGAAGAATCCTGGTTGCAAAAAGGCCGGGAAAACAGTTCTAGTCCATGCCTACTGCCTACTGGTGACCCCCCGCCCCCTCTGGCCCAGCATTCAGCTTTTATACACCTAGAGTTTTAGGGTCTGTATTTTCATGAAGAAATGATCAGAATAAGTTTAATTGGTCATAAATTTGTACAGCCCGAGATGAATTGGCAATGACTACAATGGTGGACCATTCAACTTCCACAGCAAATCAAAAGCACAACCTACAAAGATCCATAACTCCTCTACTGCGTTCATTACTTTCATGTGTTCAAATACAGTTAGTTTTCAAAACCGTGGAATCACAACCCAATCATATAGCTAGATTCCAGATAGTGGACACAGGCACTTTTAGTACCCCTAAAGTAAGTGATTTTTGTTGCAGCAGTGCTGTCACAGTAGTTGTGAGCCATTCATGATTAAAAAAGATTAACACAAACAAAATAACATGACTGGTACCGAACCTACAAAGACCCATAACTCCTCTACTGCCTTCATTACTTTCAAGTGCTCAAATACAGTTAGTTTTCAAAACCGTGGAATCACAACCCAATCATATAGCTAGATTCCAGATTAGTGGACACAAACACTTTTATTACCCCCAAAAGTAAGTGATTTTTGTTGCAGCAGGGTACGTTCATGTTGTCACGGTAGTTGTCAGCCATTCATGATTAAAAATAGATTAACACAAACAAAACGGCATGACTGGTACTTGTTCCAACATAATTCAATCTTAAACTAAATGATTGAAAGTCAAGCATAATAATATGCCGATTGGAAGGTACCAAGATTCCCCTAGGGGCATCTAGAGTATCGACCGCATACATAAATTAGGCATAAAGGCATTATGCAAAGTCAGAAAGAATCAGCCCAGCTGGTCGGCTGGCGGTGTCCGTATCTAAGCTGTGTACCGTCAGTGGTATTCGTTCATTCATTAGTCATTACATTACCTATGGGCCAAAGCACATCCTTTGCAATATTTTCTGTTCATTGTCGTCTGTGGCCGTTTGTTTTGGCTGACTTTGTAGCTAATGTTTTTCTAGCGCCTTTGTACCCTGATTTCTTCCTCATTTGTCTTACCGAGTCTTACATAGCGAGCAACAAGGCAGGAAGCAGCAAACCCCACATCGAGATGAACGAGAAGCGGCTGCAGCTGAGCCATTCACCTACCCACCTAGTAGTAGGTCGTTAATAACGAGAGAGAGTTTGCCCAACTGCTGAAGCCAAATAAACCTAGTGATCCTCGAACGACCATGTTCTAAACGCTCAATCAACATCGTAGGCAGACGAATTCCCTCCCTGTGCACTATGCATGGTGTGAAACTGTGAATTGGGATGGGTTGGTGGGTATGTGAAATTGTCTGACGCCGGTTCGATGTGGACATGTTATATACTAATATACAACAAAAAGAAAACAAATGAAGAAGTGCACGCAAACAAATTAAACTGGTGCCGCCATTAGTAGTTTAGTAACACAGCGAAGACCCGGTGCGGCGGCCGAGGAGGAAGGATTAGGGGGAATTACGGACCGGTGCAGGTGCGGGTGCGGAGCTTGGTGGTGGCGTACTCGAGGACGACGTAGGGGTCCTGGCGGGAGAAGAACTCCGTGTCCCGAAGCTTCCGGCACCCGGTGACTGCAGGCAGGGTAGGGTTACAACCAGGAGGAGAAATCAGCTACCAGTAGAGGGAAAAGGGGAGAAGGATCATGGGGGAGGAGGGAGCCAGGGAGGCAAAGGCACCTCTGACTTCGAGTATCAGCCCATGGATTGACATGCGGAGGTGGCCGCCCGCCCGAGTGGGGAGGGAGGGAGGCGGAGCGGAGCCGGGAGGAGAGGAGAATTGGGGACGGGGGGATCTCGCCTCGCCTGCGAAGGAGGAGACCAGACCGTACAGCGAGCC
The DNA here is from genome assembly GCA_015847255.1 of Hyparrhenia diplandra. Taxonomy (NCBI): domain Eukaryota; kingdom Viridiplantae; phylum Streptophyta; class Magnoliopsida; order Poales; family Poaceae; genus Hyparrhenia; species Hyparrhenia diplandra. Next base: position 29,986 of record JADLZK010001148.1, on the reverse strand, counting down.
GGGATCTGATGTTGATGCGATGAGCTGCTAGGGTGCCCTCTTGGCGATTTATATGGGGGATCCCTTTATATGGAAACCCCAGACCCAAGCCGCGGATAACCTGGTCTCCTTTGCGTCCACTCTAATCATGTCATTGGATAACAAGGAAGGTTAAATAAAGTATAGAAGTGTAAAACTAGTAGTAGCAAATACAGTAAAATATTGCCCTTAATAAGACGCCGGAACTGTCTGTACGCGTTTGGCACGCAGAGACGTGTTTCTAATTCAATTTCCTCTTTTAATTGTCAGCACAAACTGTTCCATTCAACACGTACGAATCGATCGATGAAAACGTTGCTTGTTATCTTGATTCTATAGCAAGACGTACGGTTATGATTTTAATTCGCCGTTGATGACGCTTTTTTAAAGAATCTAAATGTGAAACGTTTCTACAAAGAATCTAGTCAGTATTGCCAATTTTGTTTGTTTCGCTAACAACGCGTTATAGCTTCATTGAGCACACGGTTACTTAGCCTAGTTATAGCAGTTGATGATTAAACTGTACGTACCTCTGAATAAAATACAATGTATCCTATTATGATAATCTTTTATAGCTAGCTTTTGACATGTCCAAGACCATGATTGAAAACATGGCCTTCGTGACATTCTGTTTTCTTAGCAGTGAGAACAACTAAATATTATAGCACAAGTACTCGCAAACAAATTATATAGCAGAAGGAAAGAATACCTTTAATGAAAAGGAGGGAAATGTTGTATAATCAGTATAAGCTGATATACGCAAATATTCAAAGCCACGGCACATAGGGCTGGCTGCTGCAATTTGCTTGTAAAATGCATACGACCGGTGAAATAGAAATAGTCTCGTAAATTGCCTAGCATGTTCGATGATCATGCATGCCCCCGGCCCCTACCGTTGCTCGTTCTGCGCGTTAGTAATGGCGCACGTGATGCTTCATGATGGCTTTCCCCAAGGAATGCATGTTGAAGACGCGTGGTGCGCGCCTCGAGTCGAGCCAATTCCGACGACGATCTTATCGATCTCACGGCATGTTCAAGACTGGCCCATATGGTCAGAAACTCACGACTCATCAGAACTCAGAAAAATGAAACCGCGCGCGCGGGGAGAAGCGCGGCAGAAATGACCGTTGCCGAGAGCTATTTTCAATGTTTTCAAGAGACACACACGACAGGATGGAAGCGTATCGAGGGCTGCCTTCTACTCCGTACTAGTACGTTACTAGGTCGATCAAGAAAGCCGTGTCGACGTCGTCGCATGTGCAACATAGCCGTTTGCAGGTGCAATTGCGCTCCATGTTCTGCCGGTCTCGCCTTGCTCGATCGACACAAATTTAGCTCGATCACGCGTTTGCTCTAGTCACGTGGAATGGAACATTGCTAGCTAGTTGCTTTGTACAGTACTGTAATCCCTCCGTCTCGTAAAAACACTAGTTTCAAGACCGACCGAGTGAGCAATGAGCATGCAAACCAAGGATAGGTGTGAAAGTACAAAAAGACCCCTTATATTCTCTGCCATATGCTGCGATGTACGGCAGGGAATCTTCGGTTGGACGGGAGGCCCAAATGTAGCTGCTTCGATGGATCGCCATTGCTGCCGTACGTGCGCGCTTGGCTTTACAGACAGCGTGTACGTGGGCGCTAACTACCGTCGCCAACTTGCAATGATGCTCCGATGAGAAACCGTGTGGCAGCACAGTGCGCGTACTACTCAAGCCGAATCAGATGATGATGATGACCAGGATCGGTTCCAAAATTCATAGAGATCATAGAGAATGAGAATCTATCCATAATTCCATAGGCATATCGGGACCCATCTGCACCTAGGGGCAGTTGTGCTGAATAAAAACCGCGGGAACCAACGGACCACACGTCCGTCTCGACCGGGTGGGTCGTCGTCGTTGGCGGGAACCAACGGACCACACGTCTTGAGCGCGTGGGTCGTCGTTGTATCCGTTGGCGAGTGGGGCTACCAATCGGCGGACCCACCACATACACAGCTCAAGTTGCTGCCCGCCTGCCTGCCTTGGCGTTTCACTTTCACCGGGTCAAAGTAACGAGCTCGAGGTCTTTCATTTAAATAAAAAATAAAAGAAAACACGGTCTAGGTCATTTACAGGTGTTTCGGCGGACATTAATCGAGGTCAAGCGGCTACCAGTCGCGATCACGATCCCACCCACCACAATAATACTTTTGGACAGGCAAGTTGAAGTGGCGGAACTAGCAAGTTTGATTTAAAGGAGTTTGGACAAATATAATGACATAAATATGATAAATATATACATATTAACAACTTTTTCTTTTACATGTGTATTCGTAAGAAAATATCACAATATTACGATTTAATAAGAGATGAATTGTAGTATTTTTGTGTTGTAAATTAATGCTTAAACAACTTTCACTGTGTGTGGTGGTGGTGGTGGGGTGGCTCGCCTAGTTTCGCCACTGTCAAATAGTATTAGCAACGCAGCTCCAACAGTTCTTTGAGAAAATTAAAAGTAGAGACACCTGATTTGAGAGTCTCTGCTAGATTTATTCTAGGGCATATATGGCTTAGTACCTAGAAAGTTGTCTGGTCCAAAAGATATAATCTCAAACGTGCTTGTTCTCAGAAAAAAAAAAAAATCTCAAGCGTTCTTGGGACTCTAATTAAATTAACCGACATACTTCATGCTTCTCTAGCTCTCTTAGTTAGGGTTTTGTCAGACAAGCCTTTTTGAGAGCTAAAAGATCCAACTTCACATGCACACTATTCAAGTTGTCAAATTAGAGAAGCTCTCAAATCCTATCCTTCAATTCAACATTCCGGTGAACATCACCTACGGGCCATATCAGATGGTTGATCGTCTTCTTGCTCCCGCATCGCACTTCCCTCCCCCTAACTCCCATCCCTATACCACGGGCAGCCCTCGCCACCCAATTCCTCTGGTTTGCAAGTGTGATGGTATGTTCGTTAATTATCTCTCTTACTTAGGGTTTACTCAGTAAATTAACGGCCATATCGGATGGTCGGTCGTCTTCTTGTTCTCGGAAGAGCAGGGCACAGGAGGTACCAAGTGCTATGGGCAGTATCAAGTGAGGTTATCATTGCAATGCGGCTCCTTGGTGTGCTCCTCTCAGTTTCAGGGATCCGCTAGCGAGATCTAGTTGATAGCTTAGTTGATTGGCTAGCGACGAGAATGACTAGTGGGTCTTGCATATCATTGTCTACTTCAATGAATTTAAGGGCTTTTATGTGAGATATATTGTTGGAGTAGATGTAAAAAAAAAAGCTCTAAAATAGGGGAGCCCTTAAATTAAAAGTAGAGATGCCTGTTTTGAGAGTCTCTGCTGGAGTTTTTTGGGGGTTTTGGTTTGCAACGTGCATGTTCTATGCACGGTTTGAACAACACGAGTCTATGCTAGAGTTACTCTAGGGCATGTATGGTTTATAACCTAGAAAGCTGTTTAGTTCAAAAGGTATAATCTCAAGCATTCTTGTTCTCGAAAAAAAGATCTTAAGCGTTCTTGGGACCCTAATTAAATAAACGCACATACTTTGTTTTCTTTCCCACCAAAACTTTCACTGACAAAACAAAGAAAGTATTTTTTAAAAAAACTTCTAGCCCAGAAATCCTTTTCCTGAAAGTATTTTTTAAAAAACTTCTAGCCCAGAAATCCTTTTGCTGATTTCAATTACTCCCAAGCAATTGGTTCCCAGATCAAATTGTTCTTGTTCCGTGACGCAGCCAGCAGATCACATCCGAGCTTAATCCATTTCAATATTACAGTTGCCAAGAAACAAAGATGGCACCCAAAAAAGAAATGGTGAAAGTGATATAATCTAGTATCTCGTATCTACCCAACAGTTTAACTTAATTCATTAGTCATTACAAGAGGATCACAACAAACTGAGTTTGCCTGGTAATGCTCTATCAAACGATATTTACAGTCAGCCAAGACTACCACAGGAAAGGGAGTTTGCCACCAGTCTTGGAGTCACCAACCACTTCATCTTTCTCCCAGGCTTCGTTGTAAAACAGTCTTTAGAACTCTTGTCTATAACTAACTAACACAAACTCACTCTACAACGCCCCCCATTACAAAGCACAATCAGAAGTTGCAGACCAGCTTATACCATGATTATGAGCTCTTTATCCAAAACTACTTCCTGATTAAAAAGCCAGCCTGGGCTGTTGGTTTGCACGAATATTATTGCGCCTCATCCTCAACCCCACGTCCTCTTCCTGATCTCTCAGGACAAGGGCTCGGTCCTGGTCATCTGACCCTATAGTTGCTCCAGATTCACTCGGCTCAGGTGAGGGAGAGTCCTCGCCAAAGTTGTGCAGCCTCCGGCCAATCAGATAGCGGTCATCCCTGATGGAGTTGTGGAGGTTGGTGAACCAGACATGGAATCTCTTGCCACAAAAGAAGAGTGTGCTGAAGATCAGGCATCCAAGCCAGGCAAAGCGGTACACTGCTGAGTTCACTATGAGTGGGTAACCCAGCACCGGGAAGATGCCCCTTGCAAGGACGTATGGGACACAGAGAGCAGTAAGGAGCTTCGTGACAATCGGCATTATAATTTCATGGAGGACCCACAGACCCCTTAAACGGGAGAAGCCGTCATCTCTAACTCTCTCAAACTTTGACCTCCAGCTTTCATCAACCAAAGGTGCCATCTGATCCAACATAACCTGAAAGTTTCATAGTAAGTTGGTCAATCTACTCAAACCCTATTCTATGCAAATATCCAAATAGGTAACTAACCTATAGAAACAAGATTGATAAGTAGCTGGGAAATGAATAGTGAGGTCACATCTTACCAGTCTAGTCCATATTTTCAAGAATATTAACCCCAGTGCCCAATCCTGGTACAATAGAAAGACAGGGCTCTCATCAATAGGCACCCTCATGGGTACAATGACCAGCAGCTCAAAAAGGAGTCCAATCAGCACAGGAATAACAAAGACCTGAAATATAAGATTAACTCTGCTGGTTAGATCCATAATAACAATGATTTGCATAGAAAACAGTAGTGCCGCAAATCAGAGAACTCCCACAAGTTCAAAGGGGCGGTAGCTGAAACAGTAGAAGTTCAGTCTAGAAGAATTACCCATATTGACAAGAGAAAAGAGCTCTTCAAAACAATTGAGCACCACTTGCAGATTTGTTGTACCAGAAATCCCAGCTGTCGTGATCTGATGTAATCAATCGCATATCTGGTCCCAGCTGCCGCACTCCAGAGAATATAGCACCCAATGCTAAAGGAGAACAGATCTGATAAGAGTTCGAAAAGGTGTCAGCAAACGTGTTACAGCTGATCTCGTTATTCATAAACATGAGGTTACATGCGAATTACCATTGCATTTGATGCCATGTGTGATTGGCAGGCGGGGAACTGCCTCAAAAACCAGACGGCCAAGCGAGATAGGAACAACTATCATTCCAGCATTGAATATCAGTAGTGTCATCCATGCAAGAGCACAAGCACAAAGCCATACCTCGAGCACGATCCGAAGCACAAAGTAAAGATGGGAAAAAAAGGTCAGATAAACAAACCATAGTTTATTATGTTGATATACTCAGTAAAATACTCTCGAGTATATTTGTTCATGGATCATACTCAATTATGATATATAATCTATGTGCCAAATTTGATTCAGAAAGTTGGTGCAGATAATTGGACCATAGTTGTTTTCAGGGTTTTTTTTTTCCTAAACAAACTCAGTTATGTACTTTTTGTGTACTTATGTTCAAATCTGTTACGTTATTTTGATAGTGTAATCTATCTAGTTTGCAAAATATATGGAAAAATAGGCCACAGGTACTTTTTTCCACAAATCTAGAGATTATACTTACTCAGAGTCTCCCTGATCATCTACATCAGATTCTTCAGTGGCATCGTTTGCTTCATTTGCATTTCCCCTGCCATTATCGTCTGCGGCAACATGTTGTATCATGCGTTGCTCGACCTGTGGGGCAACCATTTCCCGCCCACCATGTCCCCGGTCTCTTCTTTCTGCCCTGCCATTCCAATTGTCCTGCCCACCGTTTTCTTCAGGTTTTGGCAGTAAGAAATCGGTTAAGCCAAGGGCCCAACCAACCGCAGCAAACCAATGATGTAAAAGAGACTTAATGGTTGCACGAGGCTTGAAATGCTCAATAGCGAATGGTATGCATATTTGGAACAGCAGGACATCAACTGGAATCTCAGTAAATGGGTCAAATATGCTGCAATTCCACAGGAGGCAAACAACACTTAGGATTGTAATTCCAAACGACCAAAAAAAAAAGAATATGGGTAGGCTAACTCACGTGATGTCCAGAGGAAAAATTGAAGGAGCTACTCTCATGGCCAGTTTTACAGGTAAGAAGACCAACATCACAATCAAACTTCCATACACTGCAACTGACAAAAGAACTCGCCGGGCATGTTTATGCACAGGATCGTCAATCAAATCCCTAAATGGATTGTAATTTGGATCAGCAGGGTCCCGCAGAAAATAAAGAACTCCATTGCGCAGCACCTACCACAATAAGGTAAAAAGAAAGTGAGATCAGTGGGACATAGGAGAATTTAAATGTTTGATTGCTGTTGCTCAAAATATCAAGTGGCTGAGCAATACCCCTCGAAGAAGGCTAACAAATATGCTTATTTGGAGCATATACACAATCCCAACTAGCCAATGGATAGCAGAGCTCGCCAAGGGTGACATTGTAAAGAATTCAACTCTCTGCGCAATTGTTGTGCCCAGCATCTTTAGAGTGCAAACATCAAGCCACCAACCACACATAAGAGGAAATACACCAAGCTCAATGACCAGAAGGAATGCAACTTTGACCATAGTCATAAGGTGCTTCATTCCAGCAAAGAACTGCCTGCATAGAGAAGGGATGGCCTCTAATATAGTGGCTATACCATAGAGTCTTCCAATGGTGAAACGTTCTCCCCTGGCATATCGAAGCAAAGCCAGTGATCCAATGTACAAAAATACAAGACAGAAGATGAACATGTATCCAACAGCCAGAGTTGTCAGATCCGAAAGATAAGATGAGCCAATTGTTGTTCCTTTCATCAAACTGCTCTTCCCAGTGCCTTGAATTACACTAAGACCAGTGGCATTTATCTTCAAGGATTGAGTAACAACCTCAATCACATGCCCTATGACACCTTCATTACTACTGTCGGAAGAAAAATTCTTCACAACATTAAGTGCGCTCTTCAATGTATCATTAGCTATAGAAATAGCTGTTTCTGTGAAGGGCATCATTTTTGCCAGCATAGGAGTAGAAGCCGAAGAGAAAAACCATGATAGATAGTACAGGACAATCCTTCCCAATGAGAATGGAACAAAGATCACAACAATGAGGAATATAGCATTGCTGGCCAAAACCTGGAGAAAAGACATTCCTCAGTGTTTTGAAATATAAGAGATGCAACTGTACTAACGGTTGGAAAAGAACATGCAATTGATACTACCAAAAAAATAATAACAAAAATTCATGGTAATAACCATATGAAATTACATTCAACAATGAATCTGATGATACAGTGTAACAAGATTTTATCAATCTGTTCTCATGCCAGCCACATCCATTTCGTATTTGATTTTTTTTTTTAAAAAACTAAAACTTGGGTAAATGATCTTAAGATTATCAACAATATGATATTCAACATAAAAGCTGCTTGAAACAAAGGGCCCTACTAGTAAGACTCCTTAGCACTAAATTGGACATAATAATTACTTCCTCCATTCCAAATGTTGTAGTTATAATATTCTCCAGTCAAATTTCTCCAACTTTGACCGTATTGTTAGAAAAAAATGTATACCAACATATAAAACATCAAATTACTTTCATTCAATCCAAAATGAAATGTCTTTATGGTGCATTTATTTGGTGTTGTAGATGTTAACATATCTTTCTGCAAATTGGTCAAAGTTATAGAAATTTGATTTAGGACAAAACAAAAATGACCTGCAATTTGTAACAGAGGAAGTGGAAGAGTTCTAAGTGTTCTGCAGTAGCATGGAAACACAACTAACTCAAAATAGTTATGCCAACACATGTAGATCTACAAAAAAAAATTGTAGGAAAAAATAGTACTCACTGTTATTGCGTTTTCAACCAAGTGGAAGACCGGGCCTTGCATACCAACAAGTTCGTCAAAAGGAACATCCTCTGCACCATCTGCATCATCCAGACCATCAAGCATCTGCTCAACCTGAGCCTCAAGTCGTTCTAATCGAGCAGCAACATTTTCACAATTTCTCCTGAGAAGTTCAGCAGGACCAATTCCTTGGGCTTCTGCTAATTCATCAAGATTTCCATCTGCAGGAACCCTATTATTAGGACCAGCTAGCCTCCTGACAGCACGAGCACCATGCCTTTCACGGCCTCCATCATCCCTCTCAGCATCATGTCCACCAAGTTCACGCAAATGCCTTATGTAGTCCCGTAATGAGGTGGCTCCAAGAAATATAAGGACAATGATAGCTGAGAGAAGGAACCCGTGAAGGCAATCACTAAGGATCAACTGAGCACTGATGTGACTGAGGAACAGCCTTTGCGCTTCACCAAGACTTCTCACAAATGTTAACCGCCATATCCAATAGGTAATGAATGGGATAATCATGAGCCAAACTGAGAGGACAAAGGCAAGCCGAAGGATGAATTGAAACACATGGCATGCTTTCATTCCAACACCAACTATCAGTTCTTGGAAAGGAAGTCTTGTCGAGCATTTTCAGCGTACGGGTGTGAAAGGAGAATGCATGTTTACAGACCTGCGGTGCACAGAATTATAAATCAGAAATTATTATATCAAGAGAAAATGGAGTTAAGACAAACAAGACACACACCATCATCCTCACAAGTATAGTTTTTCCTTTACAATACAAGACATCACTACCCAGCTGTAGAGTTGTGCTAGGAACCCCCAACTAACACTTGTTCACTCATTTGCCCTAAGACTAACAAAATGAATTATTCAAGAGGAGGTTCATTCTAATGATTCGAATCCTCTAGAATTCCTCCATTTCATCTTCCTTCCATAGGGGACTAAGACGATAAGAGAACCAAAACTGCAAACCAGTCATCAATACCAAGTCAATAGTTGTCGCTAAGAAGCACAAGCAGACGCTACAGGTTAACAGAATTATTATGCCTCTGAAAAATACACCCACAACAGCAGCGGAGCATCATGAAAATACCTTTGCTAGCTGAATAATCATGAAAAACATCCAATTGTCCTGATTCTCAACCCTAATCCCCTAATTTCTAGCAAATGAAAAGGCATAAATAATAGCCATATCCATTATGAACGCCAATTAACATAATTTTGACCCAATCTACAAAGTCATAACAGAGAAACAGCACCCATAGCGCCAGCTCAACATTCAATCGATCGATTCCACCCCGCAATCGAACTAATCAATCCCTAAAGCGACGACCCAGCGGCGTCCCCATCCGCGGAGCGAGGGGCAGGAGCGGGGGCGGTAGTTTTACCTCGCACTGGCGCGAGTTGCTATGGTCGAGCCACTGCAGGAGGCAGTCCTGGTGCACGAACTTGATGCTGCCGCTGCAGGCGCACGGGTAGCGCAGCGGGTGGTCGTCGTCGCCCCGGTTGCGGCAGATCCGGCACACGTCCCCCTCCTCCTCCTCCTCGTCCTCCTCCTCCCCGTGCGGCGGCCGCGGCTCCTCCGGCAGCTCGCCCGCGACGGCCCGCTCGGCGATCTCCGCCATGGGGGGGCCGCGTTCGATCGATCGCCCCGGGGAGGACGGATAGGGATGTAGGCGGTGGGGGAAGTTGCAGCGAAAAGAGGGAGGAAAAAAAACGTGGGTTTTTTCGTAGCCTCGTTAATGACGCGCTGGTGACGAGGCGGTAGTGGTGGCGGTCGGCTTAACGGGTCTCGATGGGATGGATATGGATATGGTTGGGTGGGTCGGTTTGGAGATCCAAACTTCTCCGGAGTTTTCGATGTATCACAAGCTCGTCTGCCTATTGGATCTACACCTTTCTTTTTTTAAAAAAAAAAACAATATACGGAGCAAGAGCTACTGACTACTTTTTTTCATGTAGACGTAGGGCAATCACTTTCCATGAGAAAGCCTTCATGATGAAAACGTTTCAAAACGTCATTATAATCGGTAGACATATACACGTGCCATGCATACACAATGGATTTATACGAAGAATAAGTTTTTGGGTAACGTATGGTTCATTTTGTTTTTGTATCATACTCATTTGGAGTACCATTTATAGACAACTATATCTATGCTTCTTGTTTATTTTATTCTATATATAAAGTAAGGTAATTGTAATAGCTTTATAGTTGGGCAAAAGATTATTATTCTTTGGTAGTATAAGTGTCATTAATATATAATTAGTGTCATTAAGGGCATGTTCAACCCAAAGATACGAGTCCGTTGTAAGTTTTTGAAATCCACGACATAGACAATCCACGACATAGGCGACATACAACCCATAGATAAGAGACCGCTTTTTTTTGGCTGTCTGCAAAGTAATTTAATGCTTACAAATAGCCATGATCAATCATGAATATCATTTTAGTATACCGTTGTGTTGCTATATCATGATTTCACACATATGTACACAAACAATGAGATTTACAAATATTCATAATATAACTGTCAAAACTTCTCGGAATATGCTCCGGTACTCCCTTCTTAAAAAAATTGCACGAATCTTAAAGCACGAACTTGGATCCCGCCTGGGCCTGGCCCGTCCAGCTGCTGACCCGAGCCCAGCCCACAGTCCAGATGGGAATTAACGTTGCCGTGACTCCGTTGTTCCCCATCGTCCGTCCGTGCGTCCCGTGATTTTTTTACTCTGTATCGCTCCCGATCCCATTTCTCCGCGGCTCCCTCACAGCTGGACGGCGGCGACTCCGGGCATACCCGCCGGCGGCGATTACTGCGCAGCGGGCGGCCATGCCACCGGCCGCCGCACCTCCATCGACCTCGCGGCACCTCGTTCCGCCTCCGTCCGCGCCCCCGGTCTACGCGCCCGCTGGCTTCCACGGCGCAGGGCACACCGGCCGGCAGCGATTCTCGGGCAGCGGCGGCCAAGGCACCGGCGACAGCAACCCCATCGTGCTCGTCGCACCTCCTTCCCCTTCCGTCCGCGCCCCCAACGCTCGAAGCGCCAGGGACCGCCGCATGTGCCGAGGACTATCCTGGCTGTGCTATCTGTAATGTGTCTGCTTCTAAAATTTGAGGTAAAAGTGACATTGTTTTTCTTTTTCCTCAGGTGCAAGAAGGGTGCGGCTGATGGTGAAGCTTCCAAACTCAGAACTGGAGTAGATGCCTTGACATGAATGGCTCCCCGATCTGGCAGTAGCAGTCTAGTAGATGTGTAGTTCCTGAACTGCTCAAGCAAATGTGCAGAGCCTTTCCTAATTCGATTTGTTAGATTTGCAGTTTCTGAATGTGGCCGAATCTTGTATTTTGCATGTGTGAGCCTGAAACATGTGTCTATTGTTGCATAGGAAGCATTATGAGCACGTACTCAGTTTCAGAACTGTCTTCTGCACTGATAATTACACACACGAAATAACTTGTATATTAAAAACTGACGAACCTACAGCTGCATAAATTTGCATTGTCTTAAGTTTGAACATCCATTTATAATCAAGAATAACAAGATCAGAATAACCCAGTGGGTGAAGCAAACCGCAGCTACAGAGACTTGTATTTTCATTGCCAAAGGCAAGCCTGCCTTATGAGCAGAGGTCCAGAGACCTTAGCTGTCTCAATATGCTCATGTGAGTTACAGCCTTACAGGAGCTACTTCGTCAAGTGCAATTCAATGAATCAGCACGTTTGGAACGCCTATGTGCTTGGCCGGGGACATCTGCAGGACAACGGAACGGACGGCATAAGACTGCAGGCTTTTCGCCTAGGGGCAGACCGACGCCGACGACTGATCAGGAAGCAGCTGATTCGGCGACACGAGGAAACAGGATCTCCGCATTGTTGATCCGGCTGTCGAGGAAATAGTTGAGCGTCGTTCCTGGAAAGACAAGTTTCAGTTCCATGACGATGATGATGATATTCAGAGTTTCAGACTCTGAACAGTTGAGTAATTGACTCTACAATGGAAAGTGAGCTACGACGTACCTGAGTGAGCTGGGTGACGAAGTTGGGCGTCTCCGGCGTGTCGGGGCCGATCTGGCCGAAGGTGAGCGTGACAAGCACGGCGGCCAGGAAGTTGGTTATAGAGAAGTCAAGGAACGTGTGCTGTGGCAGCCGGCCACGGCGCTCCAGCACCGACGTTGACGACTGCGCCAGCGTCGCCCCGGCCCTACCCCTCACGGCGTCCTCGCCGTCGCGCGCACCACCTCCCTCCTCCCCTCGATGTGCGGAAGGTGGCATGGCGATGCGCGGGCGTGCCCTTTCTCCGGACTGAAGCGCGGGGGCCATGGGGCGTGGACGGCCGCTTCCCTCGGACGCTGTGCCCTGCGCCGCGGCTGCCGCTGGCGTGTCGACCGACGGGGTCGCGAACGTAGGGGAAAGAAGCGCGGCACGGGTGGCGTGGCCGCCGCTGCCCGAGAATCGCCGCCGGCCGGTGTGCCCAGCACTGTGGCAGCCAGTGGCGCGTCGATCGCGGGCGCGGACGGAGGGGAAGGAGGCGCCGCGAGGTCGATGGAGGTGCGGCGGCCGGTGGCAAGGCCGCCCGATGCCCGGGAATCGCCGCCGCTGTCCGGGAGTCGACGGCGGCGCGACCGCGCTATGCAGCGCGAACAAATCGGATCGGGGAGAGGAGTGTGTCGTTGATGGCGGCGGAGTGGCGGACGGAGTCAAGGAGATTTAATTTCTTTTTTTTTTAGCGGAAAAGGAACTTACGTTCACGGAGACGAACGGCAACGGAACGCTGTTTGAGGACCCGGGCTTCCGGGTTGGAGCTGGACGGGCTGGGGCCCAAGCGGGGCCCAGGTAGAGTGCTTTAAGATTTGTGCAAATTTTTTTAGAAGGGAGTACCGGAGCAGATGCCAAAATTCTCTTTCACCCTCGAGCAGAACAAAGCCTCCAAAGCATTCTCTTTCAACTGAATATATGGACTGTTCACTGGAAACCTGAAAAAAAATAACAGCACATAGAGATGTTAGGTAACAGTTCACTGAAATTGTTCACATACATAACCAGGTGATGTTGCGAAAACATACACCGGATATACACAAAAGCAAGCTAGGACAACTACTGCATATACGATCGATCTCTCCATCTACTGAATAAATAAATTCTTTAGGCCGTCATGTACTGAAGAGCATATCGATCTCTGCATTCACTGAAGACGGATTCAGAACTGACGGGAAGAGGCCAGCTGCCAAGCCGTATCTATGGCCAACGGAGAAGAGGGCCGCCGCCGCGCTAGGATCCATAGCCGCCTCGCGCAATATCCCCTCCCGCTTTCTCAACTTCCTCTGCATGCACACCCGCCCGTATTGGATCCTGTCATCGCGCCTCCCGCTCATCGACCCCGTACAACGCATCTATAGACCGACAAGTGCTTCTCGGACCACGAGCCACACCCGTCGCCTGGCGAGACGACGAGGAGAGGCCGTCTACGGCCGAGCAGGGTTCTTTCTGTAAAAGAAGCAGCATACTCCCTCCGTCTCAGAATAAACGACGCCATGGGAAGCGTCTTGGCAAACTTTCAACTTTGACTAAATTTGTAGAAAATACATGTAACATTTAAATCTTCAAATAAATTTGTTAAAAAACTAGACTTAAAGATCTTTCCGATGATACTAATTACTTAACATAAATATTTATATATTTTAATATATAATTGCTTCGGCATTTTAAAACGTTGACTTCTCGGGAAGCGAGGTAGGTCTTTTATTTTGGGACGGAGGGAGTACAGACGAGTTATATAGCCCTGTTGTACATGCCCTAATAGTATAATTAATATATATAAGATATCATTAATATATAATTAGTGTCATTAATAGTATCATTAATTAATTAATGCATATCTTTACAATAAATTTATTTGGAATAAATTATTGCTAATTCTTTTTAATAAATCTATTCCAACTTAAGAAAGGTTGGCCGACATGACACCTAAAATGGCATTTATTTTGGAATATAGAAAATATGTATAAAATATTAATGGCATGCATGACACGATGTGTCAAGGAATAGACTTTCATAAACAATCTATAGGTATGTTATTTGAATATGAAATTACGACTGAGTTCTCACTATCTCTTAGGTATGTTATTCTTACTATTATTAATTTGTTCGATGATAACGTTGTTGTTGTTGCAGTAGTATATCCGTGTTTTTCATGCTAATTTTTATTTTATTTCTGCAATGCAAGATAAGGATGAGCACATACAGCGATGCTAACATCCGGACGATGCACAGTACATGCGTTTTGCATTTAAATATGGACGAGATATTACAAGGAGGGTGACATGAACAACACGTAATTTGAAGACCACTTGTAATTGAAGATGTCACTTGAGAGTTCTATCATTTGTATTGTTGTCTTTTTCTTTTTAAATATTTAATTTAATTTAAATTATATTATTTCCATGAGCTTCTTTGCTTGCATTGCATAGGCTTCAACAGTAGTTGGTAGTTGGGCCATGTTTCTTCATGGGCCCAATTGTGGGCTTTCCCTTTCTGCGTGGGGTGCAGCAGCGTTTTATTCTCTTTTCTTTCCTCGTTTGAAATTGAAAACTCCACAGCGATTCGGCGGTTCTGCCACGGCGGCCGCGGCGATACTCGGCGATATTCAGTTCCAGGTGCTGTTGCCGAGTGCGGGCGGCGGAGCCTCGCGATCGCGTGGATGGAGCTCGAGTCGACATTTCCCCGGCGCGGTGGGCCACCTCTTCCGTCGCTTGATCGCCCGTCGTTCGCATTTGTCGCGCGAACTATTCGACGAAATACCGTTCGGATTCTAGATCATCCGTGCTCTTGATTACGTTAGGGTTTCCACAGGAACACGGGATGGTCGATCCGGTCCTTCAGTCGGTGGTTTTGCGTTTTTAAGCGAAGCCGTGGTCCAAAAAAAAAAAACGTGATGGCTTTGAGCCGATATTTGAGATTGCTTCCTCTATAATGGTACTACGTAGGACAAATTTCGACTCTGAAATTTATAGCCCTTGAGTAAATGTGTGCTCTTTGATCCTTGATAAAAACTAGATTAAAGTTTGTTTGACATAGTTTGTATGCGCTTGAGTATCTAGCAGAATGCAATGGCCCTATAGTTCTGTGATTCTTTTATTTGTGCTTAGCAGTTGCTACTTCCGAGTTGGATTTCTAGTCTCGTTTGGCCTTGGCTCCTGCCCAGCTGTCCTTTTTTTTCCACAACGGTTACCCGAATTTCATTACTTTCGCAACGAAATTACAAAGTTTGTACCACGCCCAACGTTTAGTTTTACATGACAGGATATCCACCCCCTCCATAGTTGCCTAGGTCCTATGAGAGGGGGGCAAAACGACCACGCTGCCTAGAAGAGCAGGAAAACAATCACAGAGAAACTACATAACAAGGAAAGGCTAACAAGCAACTCTCAACGCCTTGGCAAAAGAGACAGCTAAGACACGAATTGAAGCATTAATGATTCCCACGAGCTTGCTTCCTTTAAACTTGTCCCACGAAAGGAATCATCTGCTTGTCTTGACGCTGACCCTGACCACCTTGCTTGTGGAATGAAAGCGCCACCGCCTTGATCACATCAGCACCTGCAGTGACTTGATCCTTGAGATCTTCCTTCAACATGCCTGCCCAGTATGTAAGATGTACACAAATTAAGCATAGAATCTCAGTAGGAGATTGCAGTCTCTTATTTTCAAAGCAAATGGAATTTCTTATACGCCAAATTGACCAGCAAACAGCTGCCAGTCCAAAAAAGGTGGGTATTTTTTGCTTTTGGAAGAATTGTCTGGATCCAAGGCCAGAATTGATCAAAAGATGAGGGTCTACATCTAACCCCTAATGCATGAGCGATCAAACTCCAGATGTACTTCGCTGAGGCACATTCAAAGAAGATATGATCTACCGTCTCCTTCTCAGTGCAAAAGGCACATCGAGGAGACCCCTTCCATTTTCTCCTAATTAAATTGTCTTTTGTCAAAATCACACGCTGTACCGTCAGCCACATAAAAATTTTAATCTTGAGTGGGATCTTGGCTTTCCAGATGAATTTGAATTTATTTCCACATTCATGAGCACTAAGCAGTTTGTAAGTTGATTTTACCGAGAAATTCCCTGATTTTTCCAAATCCCATTTTGCTCTATCTTGTTCCTGGGATATAGCACATCTTAGTACAATATCTTGTAACCTTCTTAATTGATTTTGTGCCTCTTCATATAGCCATCGCCTGAACGTTAATCTCCACCTTTTCTGATTAATCTCAAAAACTGAGCAATCTTGCTCTCTGCAAATCTCATATAATTCAGGAAATTTCTCAGCCAACGACACCTGACCACACCATTTATCATGCCAAAAACTTGTCTTTTTTCCATTCCCCACCATCATAGACCTCCCCTTGAGATAAACTTGTCTAACTTTTAACAAGTCATTCCACACAGGGGAATTCTTGGGATTAGACTTCAAAGTGCTAATCATTCCCTTCTTCAGATACTTTTTCCTGATAATCTCATTCCAAATTCCTGAGCCATTTTCCACCTTCCACCACCATTTGCATAGAAGGCTAACATTCATCCTCCTTAAATCTTTAATCCCTAACCCTCCTTTCTCCTTTGTTTTAGTGATAATGTCCCATTTAATTAAATGGTATTTTCTTTTCACATTTCCTCCTTGCCAAAAAATTTTTCTCCTTGCAGAATCCATCTTATTTAATACTGTCAGAGGCAGCAGAAACATAGACATAGTGTAGATTGGCAGGTTATTCAGACAAGCATTTATTAGTGTTAACCTGCCACCAAAACTCAAAGAGCTACCTTTCCATCCTTCTAGCCTTTTGAGAATTTTTTCATAGATTGGCATCCAATCAGCCACATGCAGTCTGGAGCCAGACACAGGGACTCCCAGATATTTAATGGGCCAGTTACCAATAGAGCAATTGAACATGTCTGCATACATCAGGTTTTTATTGTCATCATGTCTAATCATCATCACTTCACTTTTAGAGAAATTTATTTTTAACCCAGACATGTTTTCATACAGATATAGTAACAGTTTAAGGTGAGCTGCTTGCTGTACATCATCCTGAATACATAGGATTGTATCATCTGCATATTGAAGAATAGCAACACCATTCTCAATATATTCAGGAACCAAGCCCTTAATCAAATTATTTTTCTGTGCCATAGTCATCATCTTAGCTAAGGAGTCAGCTGCAATATTGAACAAGAAAGGGGATAAAGGATCACCCTGTCTCACCCCTCTTCTTGACTTAAAATATTTTCCCACAACATTGTTCATCTTGACACTAACTGTACCAAATGGACATAACATCTTTTATCCACTTACACCATTTTTTTCTCCAAATCCTCTGTTCCTCTCAAACAGGAGAAACGAGAAAAGTTCCAGTTAATCTTGTCATATGCCTTCTCAAAATCCAATTTGAGAACCACACCATCCTTCTTTTTGATTTTTGTGTCATGCAAGATTTCATGTAAGGACATTATTCCATCCATGATATTTCTTTCCTTGATAAAACCAAATTGACAATGGTTAATGATTCTGCCCATCACACTTTCCATTCTTAGAGTTAGTGCCTTTGTGAAGATCTTATATGCCACATTTAGCAGACAAATAGGTCTGTATTGCCTAATGTTATTGGCATCCTTAATCTTGGGGAGTAAAGATATAACCCCATAGTTGAGTCTTCCAATATCCAAATCTCCTTTATGAAAATCCTCAAAAGATGTAATAGATCATCTTTGAGAAAAAGCCAGCACTTTTGGTAAAACTCAATGGGCAAGTGATCAGGTCCTGGTGCTGTGTTTTTTCTCCATTGAGAAGACAACCTTTTAATTTCTTCTTCCGAAAAACATTTCTCCAGTTCTTCATTTTCCTGTTGAGTGACCTTTTCACTAGCCTCCCAACAGTCTGGATCTATATGGAAATCAGCAGGCTCGAGAGGGGCCCAAATAGATCTTTATAGAAGTTGGTTGCATGTTCCACTAAAGCTTCATCTCCCTCAATAGTTTTCCCCTCATGATTCAGAGAAAAGATTGTATTCTTCCTTTTTTTACCATTAGCCACTCTATGAAAGAAGGCTGTGTTACAATCTCCTTGTAAAAGCCAGTTGGCATTTGACCTCTTATGCCAATAAAGCTCTTCTTCCTCTAATAACCTCAAGAGTTCTTTCTGTATGAAACATTTTCTGTCCATATCCTCCTGTCCCAGCATTTCCTCTTCTTCCATTTTCTCCAGTTTTTCCATATCAGCTTTCAAAATATTCTTGTATTTTCTAGTGTGCCCTTTGAGGCTCTGTCCCCAACCTTTTAGGAACTTTTTAACCCTGTCAATCTTAATGCACCAGGTTTCTATGTCCTTATTAAAATATAACAATCACTAAGAGTAAGATACCCCAATCTGATTGTTGATGCATCCATCTTTCAGAATCTTAGAGTTTATTGCTGATAAAAGGGTATGCGATGTACTACGAGTACAAGCACTAATTTTCACTTCTGTGTTTCTGTCAGTTATTCATGGACATGAGAAATTTATCCCTGTTCATCGAATCCAAAAAAGAAAAAACAGGAACATATTCCTACGTACTTTTTGGTACTCCCAAACTGTGTTCATTGTGCTCTTTGTCACTTCTTCCCTGGCTGCTGCCCTCTATTGATGCCCTGTAGGATGTGGAGGTTCCCCGACATGAGAGGACCTGAAAAGTTGAAAAAACATGTTTCCATTTGGCATGTTTATTATAATCTGTAACTAGTTCAAAGGGCATAGTGCTGCTCCAGTGTAATTTGGTACTTTCCACAAGACATACTGATTGAAATGTGCATCATCTTCATTAATGTGTCTAATTCATGCTTGGTTGCATGTCAGTACACAATGACGGGGTAACTAAAATCTCATTCAGTAAGTTTTGCAGATGTCACAGTTGTGGACTAGATCAGACATAAGAGGAAACAGAGAAGGCCCTGAATTCTATATCTCATGATCTTAGAAAGTGAAAGAAATCAAAAAAGAAATACAGTAGGGGGGATTAACTGCAGGCCAGTCAAACCTTCTCGTTTGAATAGGAGTTTTCAAAAACATTTAAGGTGTTCCTTTGTTTTCTGTGACAAATTTGTTTCTCTTTTGTGCAAGACATAGTACTCATGCTGGTGGTTGCAAATGCGTGTCAGGCCTCAAACTATTTTGCTGAAAGATATTGGTCCAACACACCACGTGAGAGCTCCAATGAGTGCTGCCCTGGAAAGCGGGAAATGCTGGTTCCAAGATCCAGCACAGTTTGAAAGAAAAATGGCAATGGGTGGGCTATATGTCTCCTTTCATAGAAAAGGATACATCTAAGGGTAGAGTGGCAACTGTCATGGCGTGTCATTTTCTGAATCTGATGGTTTGGTTTCTGAATCTGATGGTTTGGTGTCAACTCCATTACAGGGGACAACAATGCTGGCCAGTCACACTGTACTTTCGATGGGTATGTCTTCAGTTCCATGGTTCGCTGACAGTGAGGTATCTGTGACTCCGAGTACCAAAATATCTAACCATCATTTCTCTTGAGTGTAGTTGTGACTCCTCGAGATGGTATCTGTATTAGAGTTTTTCCACAATTCATTTGCTTAACATATTACGATGCATGTGCTTTATTTGTCATCTTTATTTATCAGTTCCTGAAATGAAAGAACCCATGTTGAGCTGCAAGCGTTTCCTCAACCAAAAAACTTTGCTTTGGTTATCCATAGAGCAAAGAAAGAAAGAAAGAAATTTTCCCTCTACTGAACAATAGCTACAGCTAGAAAACTTGGTATAATTTTCTCCTTTATTCAGCTTTCCTTGTGGCTCTCATTTCAGTTTATTGTTGTGTATCGTAAAAAAAAAAAAAAAAGAATCGCCATGATTCAGCTTGTTTTTTTCATTTTGACTTTGTAACTCATGTTAAGCTAATGATCTGTCCAATGTCTGAAGGAAATGTTAACTATAATGCAGCTAATTTAAACAATAAGTTTAATACTCGATGGCTATCTACTTGCAGCTGAATCAACTGATCTAAAATGCGTAACATCATTTCAGGCTACATATTTCCTCTGTTCAAGGTTGGCAAGTGCTGTGGGGGTTGTGCAATGTTTCTGACTCGAGACTTTGGATCGATTAAACTTTTGCATGCATCTGCTGAACCAGGTACCAAGCATAGTCCGTAGTCCTGAATCTAACTTTGTTCGTTCCAACCAAATGCACACATGTGCTACATTGGGTTTGGTGGGCAAGCATAAAGGGAGGGCCTCAGTACTGTTGCGTTGGCTAGTTCCCAGTCCTCCCACGCAGTATTTGATTCCCGCCTCTCGCGGGCACGGGAGCTTTTAAAGGCGCGCTGCTCTCCTGTATAATAAGTGCCTGGCAAACTGTTGCCTCCTCCGCTGGTCCTCTCCACGTTGTGCTTCTGATGGAGAGCCTACTAAATCAGGTTAATTAACAAATGTTGGTCCTGATGAAAACATGACATACAGTTTTTCAGATATGTTGTGAGCTTAGTTTTTACAGGTTAACAAATGTTGGTCCAAATGGAAATGTCCTCAGCGTATGGTTCTTCTGACAATGATTTTGACAGTTATTTTCTGCCGGGGTGCTAACTACCCCTCTGTTTTGTTTCACAGTACTTGTCGTTCTATAGGATTCTCTTTTTTTTTTCGAATTACTTTCCACTCTCACACTCTAAAGCACCACCTAGTTTCCTGCCACTCATGATTCATCAATGTAACTGCAACACACAATGTTCCAATCACAGACCCTAGCCAAATGAATACTACACTTTGTGAGATTAATAACAAATTAGGAGTATTGTTAAACTGGTAGTAGCTTCTGTACTTGCAGGCGTGCAAGCAAGCAAAGGCCGGGGAACAAAACTGTAGGGGATTGAAGTGACTGTTTCGTCATGCTCTGAAGCAAGAAAGGTGGCGTGATTGATGAGCAGTAACTTCGGGCTGCAGCCACACCCTGACAGTACCCTCAAGGGCAGACAGATCGAGGAGAGAGAGGGAGTACACTATTACTAGTACGCGAGGCGAGCGAGAGGCAAGAAAAGGAGCAAGCAAGGACCTACAAGGTACCCGTGGATTGGCCTCTTATGGAAATACTCTGCTCGCTCGCATTTGATATATTCCCTACCAGCAGCAGTTCATGGTGGGGTGAGTGGACAGACACAGCACTGCTCGGAGATCCACCACAATAACAACGGGTAAATACGACTACACAAGCTACTCGATCTTTTTTACCCGTTTTTATTTACTTGCTGTCAGTTTCTTCATCTTGCAATGTGCTGCCCTCTCTTTGCGTACGAGCCTGTTTGGTTTGTTTGAGGAATCGGCTGCAGCTTGCTTGTTGTTCTGCATGCCAAAAGCCGTGTAGGGGAGTGAGTTCATGGCATTGCCATGCGCTGCCTGATATGATTGTAATTCGAGATCTCTTTGCTGGAGAGCTTGCTTTAGTTTTTTTGGCTTTCCTGGAGAACTGGAGAACATAACTGGAGGCACCTACCGCAGTGTTGGTTGGCTTAAGCTAACATCCCAAATGTACCTCATGCATGGTTCCCTTTTGCCAACAACTTGGTCAGTGGACAGTAAGTGTGATTGATCATTTGATTGGGCAGTCGTCGGATATCCCAAGTCCTACCTTTTGTCTGCAATTTGGTAGGGCATCAAGCCAGCTAGCTGTTTGCTAATTACTCCTGCAGTACTACACGAGAAAGAATACAACTACAGTTGAAGGACCGAAACGGCGACCGGAGGGGGTGAATGGGAGCCTCAATTTTCCTTTTTCAATTTCGGGTCATCGGCTCAACCCCCAACCTCAAAAAAAAAACTCAAGCGAGAGGCGAGTAACACACGTGCTAACTGGTAGCAAGGTGTCACGAGCAAAGAGAAGACCGAGATGTCCACGACCCAAGTGGTTGGGTGGATGTTCCCTAGGAACACAGCGGGACACCTCAAAACTGTCGCACACCGCGCCGATCGCGGCAAAGATCGAACCGGGAGGACTGAAAAAGAGTCACTTTCGACTTCTATAGAGAAGAAGTGAGTTCTCGAAACTAAAATACCAACGCCAACTTGTGGCGAGAGTACTTAGAAGAATTCCTCGGATCAATAGAATGTCATCGTAAAAATCGGAACTCAAATTGGAGCACAAACGGGCAAGCTGCGGACAAAAGAACAAGCCGGAAATTTTAGGCTAGCAAAAGAACGAGCTGCTGCTGATGAAACGAAATTCTCTCAAACGCAAACACTGCACATGCCTAGCTGACAGAAAATGAGCGCAAGCTAACCATCCCTGCTGGACAGCATGCATACCAGTAGCGAGCTCTCAACATGAACCTGCAGAGATGAATCACAGTATGGCGAGCAAGAGAATTTGCACAACGTGGATGGTACTCTAACCAAGGTAATAAAATAAAGCTCTAATGATCAGGTCATGAATGCTAGAAATACTAAACCACAGGTGCAAGAAAATGGAGTTACGAAGTGAACTTGATTTACTCCACTTGCCGATTGTGCCTGCTATGTATCTCGGGTAAGCTGCAGAGAGTGAGTTGACAAGCTACAACCTGATGAGATGTTGATGCAGGACGCTAGAGGCACTCGATGCCGGAGAGCAGCAATCCTGATGGGATCCCCATGGACAAGTGCCTGCTCGAGGATGGTGACCGCCAGCGCTGTTACTTGTTGTCGAGAAGCTCTGCTGCAGGCTGCCTGACGAACTCGATGTGAGAGCCGGTTGCTGATCTGCACAACACAAATAGAGAGAGAATCGAACAAAAGAAATTGCCTTCCAGCTATCCAGCTAACAACAATAAGCGAGAGCACTGCAGGGCACACGCTGCTCAGGATAGCCCGCTGCTGTTAGCGCCGCCGCCGGGCTCATTCTTGTCAGAGAACATGGAGCCTCTCAGATCCGAAAAATCGAGTAACTCATAGAAAACAGAACCACATGCTCTCAAACTCTGCACATCGATTCAAGACAGGGATACAAAGCTGCTGCTAGGAGATTGATGCTCGAGATCAACTGAAAATCCGTGAATCAAAGAAATTCGAGCATGAACGGAAGAGGGGAAAACAAGAACACAGGAGGACGAAAATCACAGAGACAAAAATCACAGCTCCATATGAAAAATCCCGGAGGGCATGAGTGGACTTAGGGCCACTCTTCCTACGAACGAAAATCACAGCACAAATCCACACAAATTTTGGTTCTTGGACCTCTAAACAAGAACCCTAAAGAAGAGGAAAAAAATAAAAACGAAAATAAGAGAGGCAAAGAGGGGAGGATGGCTGCCATCCTCTATATATAGTCCTTATTTTTCATCCCTATTTTGCCCTTCGATACATATGAGCCAAACCATTAACCCTAGGGCTATTTTGGTCGACTCGGTTAATTTTTTTGATCCGGCGGCCACCGCGCCTCCTCATCTGCAGCCTTGCTCCACGCAATCTCCCGGATGCCGCCACGCGCCGTCCCTTCCGCCCACGGAACGTCCACCCGGGTTTTGAGGCCCAAACCCGTGAAACCCGCCGATGGTTTTGAGGCCCAAACCACCAAACCCGCGCCCGTGGTTTTGAGGCCCAAACCACGAAACCCGCACCGATGGTTTTGAGGACAAACCACCAAACCTCCTCGACACGTGTCACCGCCGTCTTGACCGCCCGAGTCGCCAAGTCATCCGAGCTCCCCGCTCTGCCGCACGCGCCGCCGTCTTGACCCGATCGACACGGTCCCGCCCACGTCCTCTTGCATTCGTCGATGTCCCAGATGTCAGCCACCATGGCTAGCCACCCGGCGATCCGGTCCCTCGGTCCAAGCCTCACGTCCGTCCTTCACCTCCGCGGTCCGTCGGCCCGACACGTCCTCCTTGGCCCCTTCACCTCGCCGTCAGCTACCATCTCCGAGCTCCACACCTGCACAACACGAACCAAGAGATACGTCTTCGACACACTCCACGTATGCCGGTGAACATAGCCAAGCATAAAAGATAAAAGAAAATAGAAGGAGAATGTTGATTTGTTGACAATCACTACATCACAAAACTAAACACATGCGACCTAAATCAACCATGTGTTCGCAACAAAGGACTAAACGAGAAAGAATACAACTACAGTATCAGGTCGATCATTCTAGCTAAAATTTAACTAAATTTATAACAAATAGTATTGGTATTTATACTCCATATAAATATATTTTATAACTATTAACTAATCTAACAATACTTATTTTGTACAATAAATATTTGAACTTTTTTATATAAATTTAGTCGACTGCAAAATTGCATTTTTTTTTGGACGGAGGGAGCATTTTCTCGCTATATATAACGGCATGCTTGATACTAATGCCCATACAAATACTGCTGAGTGAAACTATCTTAAGTTTAACTAACTATACCTATATAAAAATATCAATACTTATAATATTAAATAAATATGATTAGATTTGTCATGATATATTTTAATATTATACTTATTTAGTATTATAAATAT
This sequence comes from Hyparrhenia diplandra, assembly GCA_015847255.1. Lineage (NCBI taxonomy): Eukaryota > Viridiplantae > Streptophyta > Magnoliopsida > Poales > Poaceae > Hyparrhenia > Hyparrhenia diplandra. The sequence goes on along the minus strand of JADLZK010001148.1, from coordinate 5,336 downwards.
TAATATTTTTATCTATATATTTGATCAAACTTTATCTGCTGCAACAAAGAATGCAGCTAGGATTGTATTTTCGGCACACAGGGGTAGTACCAGCTTGTAGTGATTAGAAGATAAAATAAGTAAGAGGCGAAATCTAAACATGGATTGACTCAGCTGGCAAATTTTTAGCTACACCTAATAGTTAGCCTTAGGCCTTAGCCAATACAAACAGGCACAAAATGGCATCACTCTTTAGCTACTGCAATCTATCTCAGCTTATCTATGTTAGTTGGACACAATTGATCCCCACAAGCAATCTTGGCTGTTTACTTTAGCTTCTGCCAAAAGAAACATGGTCTCCTTTTGTTTGGCAACACACATATATATGCTGAAATCGACACTCAGTAATTACATATTATATGAATATAGTTGTCTTTTCATATGTAGTGCTTATAATTAACAGGAGGCTACTACCACTAGTGCATAACGTGGCTTCAATACCGCCAAGGCCTTGTAGTCACAGTTGTCTCCCAACCGGAAGTAACACTTTAGTCCTGGTTGGATAACCAGGAGTAAAGGTCTCCTATGATACAAAAAATAATTGGCACAACCTCGCATCCTTTGTGATTTATGGGACTTGAACTTATGCATTGCCTCACGCGTACTTTTGACCCCACCTACGCAACACATGCAACCATGGATGAGATGCTTTAGGGCAGCTCCAGCGTTGAGCGAACCGTGGGCTGTAGCAGCAACCGAACACAAAACACGGTTCGCTACCTCTAGTGTATGCATTGATTTTGTGTCCCATGTAACAATAGTAAAAGTATACTCTCTCTCCTCTGTCCACTCTCACTTGCTTTCATCCGTAGTCATAGACATGGTGTGAGTAAAGGCAAGATATATTATTTTATGCGGCACGGTTCCAATCGTCTGCAAAGTGCGAACTTTGCTTCTAACAGCCATGGTTCGGTAGCTATAGTGTTGACGGTTCGATGAAAACAGTTCGCTTTTTCCTTCACACTGGAGCTGCTCTTACTCTTGAACTAATCCATAGCAGACCTTTAGTCCAGGTCTGTAACACCAACCGGAACTAAAGAAAGTTATCAATGGGCCGAAGGGTGGCTAGCTAGTGATGAGGTCACGAGAGCGGAGGGAGGAGCTCGATGAAGGCGCCACCAAGGATGGATGGGCCGCAACCTAGAAGAGAGCCATCCACGTAGGCGTTGTGCATTGGTGTTGTAGAGAACGACATCCCACGACACACATTATGTGGAGTGGCTCCCTCGCCGCACGTCGTTGTGGGATTGATTTTTTTGGGAGTGGCTCCCCAACCGGGCTGAGCAGTGTGAGTTTGTACAGATTATTTCCGGCTAGATTGGATATTTGCATGCATGTACTGGACTGGACTAGATTAGATTGTATTAGCATGTACGACATTGGAGTAGATGGATATCGGCCTGATTTTTTTTGTTGGACTCTTTTTGTTGTGTGTGTGGGGTGGGGGTTGGGGGGCTTAGTTGGACTCCTTGTGGACCGATCGAATTAATTGAATGAAGATGTTATTAATCCATTTCTAAAGGAGGTAGTAGTAGTCGTATAGAAGCAAAAATTCCTTGCAACAACCAAAATTAAACTGAGGAATGACGCAGTGATGAAGGACGACGTGAGATCAAACATATGTGCTGAAACGTCCTGCAGGCAACATAAATAGCCTTTAGCCACGTCCCAATCAGAACGTACGGCGGATAAACATTGGACCAGAAGTGAAATATCATCCCAACCACTGTCCCCTCTTTTTCCCGATGGACAAACAAGCGCCATTCATTTTCCTTGTCAGAAAAAAAAATGTTTTCTTATTCAGCTTAGTGCTCTTTGGTAGTACTCCCTTTATTTTCAAATTATAGTTCATTGTAGCTTTCGTACGTATATTATTTTTACCATGTATCTAGACACATGATATAACAGGTACATAGCAAAAATAATGTATTAAAAAAGCCAGAATGAACTACAATTTGAAACATTTGGAAGTGTTTAGTAATCCGTATTCTTTTCTCTCTCTCGTCCCTTCAAATTGCTTTCCTATCGTCAGCATGGGAAGTTAAGCATGCACGCACGTACCCACCAGCTCGTCGGTCACAACGATCCACCATTAATTGAAAAGTTGTAGTCGTTGTTCTTTTCCTTACTCCTGTGGAATGGGTTCATGATGCGTCACTCCATATAGCACACAGTACGTAGCACGTTTTTGGTTAGCTAGGAGTGAACACCTTCAATTGATCTTCATCTGTGGTCGGAGCGTCCGCAATGGTAATAGCCAGTACTAGCTACGTAGTCTGCTGATGCGGAGGTGAGAGACAATATCAAAGACTATTTTATACTATTAGACCCATATGTTCCTCTCACACATTCTTAGGCTACGTGAAATAGTCTAGCTATTTGCATGTAGATAGTGACTACTCTCTCTTACTTTTTTCTTGCCACGTCACATCTAGATAGCTAAATATATAGCTAACCATTGCGGACGCCCTTATCAGCGGCGATAATAACAAGGTCGTATTAATTAATTTATTACGTGCAAGTCCACAGACAGACGACACACGCACGGACCACGGTGTTAATGGCGCGCCCACGCCCACGCCCAGGTATTATGATGCATATATGTCTTCGATCTGGTTAACGTGGGACGTACTCGATCGGAGCCGGAGGTAGATCGACTGAAGACGACGACGATGGTGCCCTCGTCTCTTCTTGGTCCTCCATCTCTTCATTGCATAGCAGAGGCATGCAGACGGCATGCACATGCACGGCCATGCCTTGCGTTCGTAGTACGTTCGTATCTTATCGATTCGAAAACCGGCGGCAAAACCGGCCGCGGCCTCTGCTAGCTGCCGGCGCCGGCCGTGCGCTCTGCCGCCGCGCCGGTCGCCGGCCTCTCTAACGCTCACAGGCGCATGCAATACGGCAGGTGGAGGTGGAGGTGGTGGAAGGTGGGGGCCTTTACGCATGCGCAGGCTGGGAAGTGAATGCGTACATTTTGGGCTAGGTTTGCATGGATTGGAATAGGCAGACACTAGTGTTGCTTGGCTGATCCACTGCCGGAAACCTACGACCTAATAATCTCAACACACCAAGATGGTGTACCATATGCATGCTAGCAGCTACTATGATACAACTCCACTACCAAGCACTAGTGTTGTGCTTGGCTAGCTCTGATGATCCACTGCTGGGTCTTGAGATTCTTTTTTTGTGTGTACTCAACGGCAATATTCTAGGTTTCTACCAGCTAAATAACAAGGGTTGCTACATATGTTATTTGTACGGGTCAAACATTTTTAAGTTTCGCTCGGTTTGTAGACAAATTAATTAACAATATTTGTATCCAAATAAGTTTGTTATGAGAATGTATTCGACATTAATTATGTACTATAAATATTCATATTTTCTTGTATATATCCGGTCAAAGCTAAAAGAGTTTGGCTTCTCGAGAAACGAGAACAAGACGGAGAGCCATTTGAATCTCGACCAAAGAGCTAAAACGTCCCACATAAACTTAAAACGTCCCTCGTCGCGCGTCCGCCTACCACGGAGTCGGAGCCTCCCTCGCCGCTTCGTCCTCAACTTCGCAGAGGTTGTGGCATCAGAGAACGAGGGAGACGTCTTTGACCATGCCAGCTGCTGATCACGACGTCGGAGATGAAGTCTTCGACAATCTGGAGCCTATGCCCTCTTCCGACGACGACGTGCTGGCGGCTTCTGGCACTACCACGTCCATTGGTGGGTCGGCCTTCCCCTCACGCGAGGGGGAGACCGACCATGGCGGCCTGATGCCCACTCCTCTTGTGCCTATTACTACACAGGACACAACAGCTTCTGTGACAAGCTTGATCGACTCCTTGACACTGCCGTTGGAAGTGCCTTTGATCGCGTCTCCACCTCGCCTCCGGACTTCTAGGGCCGTTGACGAGCGTTGGTCCATACGTCGCAGCAACCGGTTGGCCGCCAAATCGGCCAAACGGGATCCTGAGCCGGTGAAGAAGGCGCAACATGTCTTCATCAACAAGTGGAAGGGCGTCCTAATCATGTGGTGACTGACACTCCGAACACCACGATCGCCACCAAGTTCCACCATTTCTTCGGTGCTGAGGTCATGTCTACTGGGTGGGAGGTGATGCGCGCGGCGTTCCCCATGCTCGTGGGTCGCCGGGCGCGGTTGGCGAGACAGGACCTGGTGGGATTGCACGAGCCTTAAACGGGTGTATGCATCGCGTTAAGTTGCAAATCTAGTTTACTCAATTAGCACACACCCCCTAAGCTCCACCGTTTAAGCCGGTGATGTTTGTGGTGCTCAACCTATCTGGCCAATGGTGGCTCGCCTTCTCTTAATGCGGTACGTGCAGCTTTCGAAAAAAAGGTCGATTCTAAACTTAGCAATAGTTTTTCTTTTAGGTCGTTCTCCATTGAAAGTTCTACAACGTTGTTTCTGAGAATGAAACATATGGATCACTCTAAACATATTGTTTATTTTTTATTTCATAAATATCTAATTCTATGATGACTCATGCATCTTGAGTCTCCAAACGAGAGCCATCAAAGTTTTGTCCCCATAAAACTTTTTTTTCTCTAAAACGTTGCCATGTCATAAAAAAACATTTATGTTTGCTTATTAAATGTAAATGAAACTTCGATAAAAGTTTATCTAAAAATAATCTTATACTACCGTATACTCTCTTTGTCCCTCTTTATATGTCACTCGGGAGCCGGGATTGAGGGGGCACATATTTCAAGGGACAAGAAATACGGGACGAAAGGAGAAAGGAGTACTGTATATACACTAAAGAAGTGACCAATGGTCACCTGTTGGAACCCGTGGCATGAATGTCAGGCATGTACTCCCTCTGTCCCATGGACTTCGTCGTTTTTGACTTTTGAACTTCATGTTTGACCATCCGTCTTATTCAAAATATTTATGCAAATCATAAAATAAATTAATCAATATTCAAGTATCTTCATTGATAAAATAAGTCGTAACAAAATAAATTATATTTGTGCAAAAAATTTGAATAAGACGAAGCATCGAATAAGATGGCACGGAATCCAGGGTGACAAACTCAGTGGACGGAGGGAGTACTATTGTGCTTTGTACTCCATCTGTTCCAAAAAACATGCAATTGTGGGAAGCGTGTTAGTTAAACTATTTCATATTTAACCAAGTTTCTAGCAAAAACTACTAGCATTCATGTTTTGAAACAAATTTCTTATGAAAATATATTTCATAACAGATCTAAAGGTATTTATTTTTTCTTATAAATGTTAGTACTTTTTTATATAAACTTGATCAAAGTTTGTAATGTTTG
>JADLZK010001147.1:0-78896 GCA_015847255.1 Hyparrhenia diplandra | reverse complement strand
GACAGCGGTAGGATGCATGTTCCTTATGAATGGCCGTGGATGTGGATTGCGTTTTCGTGATAGTCCGATACGATGTGGCCATGGATAACCAGTAACAGATCCAACATAACATTTCATTGACGTCACCTCTATTACACCATAGATTAATTGCACATATGAGTACCAATTTGTAACATGGAAATCAGAAAAAATCATTGTTGTCACCGACAAGTAATAAAAAAAGCCCGGATCCGCCTCTGGGATAACATGTATGTACGTGGCCGTTTTTCCATCCTCACTATGAACCGTCCCTATTGTGGTACACCATACATAAGAGCAAGCATAGTATGCATCACCATGTGCTACGATCGCAGGAGCGACGGGCAATAAATATGTGAGCCTAGGTGTTCGATCGGTTTGACGACGAGATGAAATACGATAGACCTTTACCACTTCTCTTAATGAAAACGTGCTAAGCACGACTTCGAAAAAAAAAAGCAACCCATAATATCTTAGAGCAAGCCCCGAGGGATGGGCCTATCCCCGTACGTTTTAGGGCAGGCCCCGCATATTTATTTGACTTAGATCATCTTTAATGGGTTTTGAATATTCCATCTCTAATATAGTAGTACTCCCTTCGTCCCACGGAGACGAGTGGCTGTATAAAAAAGCAAAAAATTTGCATGCGCGTTCAGCAGCGTGGATCTACGCATAGCAGAGCACACGTGGATGCTTGCCCTCCACAAGTTCAGCAGCAATTTTCATAGTCGATAAGAGTTGCATTAGCGTAGACTGACATGCATAGGGCATTGGTTTTGATGCAGAGTCCTAGAACGACAGTCCCCCTGGGACAGAGGGAGTATTGGTGATGGCCAGCACTATATTGTTTCATTACTGTTGAGAGACACATCTTTAATATAGTAGTATTGGTGATGACCAGCACTATACTGTTTTATTACTGTTGAGAGAGTCGTTGTAGCATATTACCACTATTTTAACCCCATTACCTTTATCTATGGAGTTAGCATATCAATACTTTTTGTACTAGTTTGGCTTCTCGAGCTTTTTCTTTGTCTGCGATCTCCTTCCTCGTGCTTGTTGTCCTTTTATGCGAGCCATGTTTGTTTTGTGGCCATCTGTTGCGCGTTGCCTAAAATTGTGATGGAGAGAAGGCAGGATTTCGTCAAACTCATGGATAAGTGACGTTCCAGTTCATTTGTCTCGCATTTTGTGGCTGCGGTGTTCAGCAAACGCACATCCACCGCACGTCATTAATTCGGTGGAATTATCCATGTTGGAACGCGGGATGAGCCGAAACAAAGGCCCGCAATCCCGCACTCGGCCACCTGAGGAAAGAGTACCAAGGGAGAAGTTTTTTCGACATAAGGGAGGAGGGTTATAGTTGGTCACTGTATTGGGAAAAATCCAACCCTCTTCTTTTGATGTGATAAGAGCATCTCCAAGAGATTAGCCAAACGAACTAGTCAAATTTGACGATTTAGCTACTCTCTAAAAATATATTTGACAAAAAAAACTAGAAGTGCTCCAAATGGACTCTATAAAAGATAGCTAGTGAGGTAGAAATGTTCAAAAAATAGAGCGAATAAGGTGTGATGGAGAGCTAGCCATTTTAGATAGAGCAATTTTGTTTTAGTAATAGCTAAATTTAACTTTAGAAAGTCATTTGGCTAGTCGCTTAATGATGCTCTAAAAAGAGTTTTTTTTGGGCAGAAAAAAAAAAAACAAATGCACGCCCTCTAATATAGCTTTATCGTTTATATACGACGGTTAATGGAACACTGGAATGCTCTAAACTTCACATCATGACATGGTGGATGGATCCGCGCCACGCCGTCCTGCTAGCAAACGCTATCTGAAAGCAAGTGACCGTTGGCGGGCGCAACTTCCTAGAAGGAGCGGCGTACGGACCGTACGCCCAATCATGCGGCCGTCGAAAGGGACACGGCCGGCCGCTTGTTTGCTTTGCCTGAGTACTAGAAACGGACGCGTCGGACCCGCAGAAGCACACTGACCACCACCCGCACTGATGAACGACCGATCGAGCAGGACGAACAGCAACCAGTCCCGGCAACGGTAAAGATGATGAGCTCTGTGCCTGTGACGCGCCAGTAACACGACCTCCTCCCTCCTCCAGTCCCAGGCGTCACCGCGTCACGGCCGCGGCGGGCCCGGCCCAGGTGCTATGGTCATGCATGGCTCGCGAGCGCGAGTGGCGGGCGGCGGCCGGCCGGTGGCCTGCCTGCCCCCACCATGCATATGCGTGGGTCCGGCCGTCGGGCCGGGTCGAAAGGATCGTCTCTTCTTCGTTTTTTGATTCTGATCCACGACAGTGACGACACCAATCATGGAGTGTTGGAGTGCGACCTCCACTGGCCCTCAGTCAGCTAAACTCCACCTCCACACGCAAGCCAGCCCACCCAAGTTCCAGTCCAGGCAGTTAAAGGTAACCACACGATCGTTTTTCTCGCTAAACACTCGAGTGCGGCCGCGTTTTTTTCTCGCGCTCGCGTCGTGGCCGCCGGCGTTGTTGTCAGATAACGTTCCATCGGCAGAGCTGGCCAGATGGTGCTGGGGATATCGATCTTCAGCTCCTTGATCTTTAGCTCGTTACATATACAGTCCCGGCTGTGATTTTTTTCGGCTACTCTGCGCGGCCGTTTTCGCTGGGTGGACTTGGACGCGTGAGTCATGGTGAGAGCCGAGGGACCCTGTCGCTTTGGTTTTGCGTGCATGTACATCGCAAGACGTTGTTGGGTTCGACACTTCGACGCGGATGCAGCAGCTTCAGCCTTGAGCCCTTGAGGACGTACGGTGCGTGGGAAGGGTTTTGTCGAATTGCTCTTGCAGTGAAAAACTGGAGACCCCTGGATCAGTTGTTAACTCACAACTACTCCTACAATTACAATACAAGGGAGAAGAAGCAAGACGGGATGGGAGGAAGAATCATTTCGTCTGAAAATGGTGTCTGTATTTTGCAATTTTTCTGGAAATTGCTATGCAAGGCCACAGTAGCAAAGCTAGTCGGGCTGGTTACAAGCGGAGAAGCTGAGTGGGCCGTGTTCTAACCTGAGCAGAACTGGCCCAGCCCAACAACAGAAAAGGATATTCCTTCGTAATTACATAACTCTTTTTTTTTGCGAACACTTGTGTTTCATCAATTTATAGTTCATTTGACTTTTTTAACCTTAACTTTGACCATTCATCTTATTCAAAATTTTATGCAAAATAGCACTTCTTTTTGTTGTGGCTTTCTTTATTAACAATTGATCTTTAAGAATGACTTATATTTGACTGTTTTTGCACAAATTTTTTTTTGAAAATAAAATAAGTGTCGATTCGACTAAATTGGGCCGGAATAGACACCCAGTTGGCGATCGTCGAGAGGAGGAAGAGGAAGGGGAAGGCGCGGCGCCGGGCGTCGGGAGGCGGGCGGGGCGGCCGGCGGCGCTGGGGCGTGCGGGCGGCGGCGCGGGGGCAAAAGCGGGCGGGGGGGGGAGAGGAAGGAGAGGAGATTGGGATAAATTTTCTTTATTTGCTTGTTACCCCGAAAAGATTACGAGACCCTTTACTTTTATAGCCCTGGCTAGTGGGACTTTTATCTCAAGCAATCTCGCTAAATGTTTCCTTATAGATTGGAATACCTTTTACAAGCATATCCTATTTATTTATTTTCTAATAAGGGTCTCCCTTATAGATGAGATATTCCCTTGCACACCAAAACGCCTAAGGATAATCCTAGATATTTTCCTCCTTCTATTTCCGAATTAATTGCCGAAGAATCCGCGAAGGGAGGGGATGGCGGCGGCGGGGTGGGCGCTACGAAGCCCCCGCGCGGGCGGCGCCGGCGCTCCGCGGGCCTGTCGGCCTGTCCTCCCAGGTCCTATTTCCGGGTCATGACATCTCCCCCTTCTCCGAAACGGCACGCCCTCGCTACCGGATGAAAGTCCATTCGGTCACACCCACGGGTGAAGATCACCGCCCTGGAATAATGAGCTCAACCCGCAGAACGAGTCGACCTTGCACCGGGTTCCTGAGGATCATGTTCTCCCTGGTTCGCTTTGGATCAAACTCCGTGGAGGTAGTGAAGGTTGCCGATGTAGCCATGGTAGATGTACCGGTGAACCGATGTAGCCATGGTAGATGTACCGGTGAACAACACGTCCCTGCTGTGAAGCTGTCTGACGACGGGCCGCCAGTAGGAGCTCCCGTGGAACGCCCACCTCAAGGTGCCGGTGTACCATGTCACGGGTGGGCTCTCCAGAACAAGAAACGCCGTTGGGCGGAGCGTTGATGAAGAGCGGAAGCGCATACACCGGATGGTGATGTCGCGGCAGTAGGGGAGTACCACCCAAGTTCAGCATCGCATCGCATGAAGGAGCCGACGTCGAACAGAGAGGGCGAAAGCCGGTGGACACCCCTCTCTCGCATCGTAGGCTGCCGTGGACATTGTCGACGGTGAGGAAGAGACGATCCATGCCGCCAAGGAAGACGACCTTGGCCGAGCCTACGTGGTGGCGCCAAGGCCATATGCCACCCAACAGATGGCGGTCGGTGCAGCTGAAGTTGGCTCCGCCGTGTAAGCTCCCAATGCGAGGAAGTTTGTCCCGCGAACTCCGCCCTGAAGCAAGGCCTCCAGCAGTCTGGCAATAGTGGAGAGGAAGCCGCAAGGTAGAATCGGCCATCGAAGAGGAGGAGGCCGTCCTCAATTGTCCATGCTGGTGCGGCGTCGCCCGTGGTGACGTCGAGGGTGATGCGGCGCAGATGCTGATCCTCCAATGTAGCCCGGCGTAGCTAGACGAAGACTCCCGACGGACGTGTCGTAGATGTCCAAGGCGCCGCATGCCTCGAACGTTCCCAAGCCGAGAAGGAGGTGTCCTGACGCCGGCGAAGATGCCCGACCTGAGCAGGCCCGGGGCCGGAGGCGCCTCCACGCCGAGAGGGTGGGGCCGACGTGAACGTGTTTCGCAACCGTCGCGTAGTACCGCAGCCGTGTGTTGCGGCGTCCCACATCACTGGCCCCAAGCTTGCCAACCAAGGCATGCCAAGGATGACGCCGACGCCGTCGCCCAATGGCATGACGTGGGCGTCGATGTCGAAGGTGCTGCCGTCGAGGCATAGTGGTACGCGAAGGTGGCGGCTCGACATGTAGAAGTGGTGCCGGTGCCGCAGGTGATCAGCACATGCACCGGCCGAGTCCGAGGCTCGCCGTGGCCGCCACGCGAGGGTCGATGTAGTTGTGTGCGTTGCTCCCGAGTCGACGATGATGTTGACGCCCGTGCCTCGAGATCATACCGACGAGGTAGAGAGAATGAGCACCACGCATCGGGAGTCGGGGTCCCCAACGAGGACCTTCGGATCGGCCGGCTCCTCTTTGACGTCCCGCTAGTGGGGCGTTCGTCGTGTCGTCGGTGTAGTCGTTGAAGATCGTGATGTCGAAGAGGTGCTTGCACTTGTGACCCGTGTGAATGGCTCGTCACGCTTGAAGCGAGTCCGCCCTTGCGCGCCGCTCGTCATTTCCTCCGGTGTCGGCCGCTTGAATGGCCGAGTCGTTGCCGCCGACGGAGGCGCTGGGGCGGCCACAGGGGCCTGGCGCGGGCGCCACGCCTTTGCCTTTGGCTTGTCGGTGTTGTAGAGGATGGCGAGGCATCGCCGTGCGCCCTCGGCAAGAGACATGGCAGCCTCCATGTCCGTGGATTACGCATCTCAACGTCCGTCTTGAGCGGTTCGTCCAAGCTTGCTGTGTAGATGTTCACCACCGCCGCTTGTGGTCGAGGTGGCTGCACGTGCCACGTCGCCGAGGAACTGCTCAAATGTACTCATCGACGGTGCTGTCTTCCTCGGCGATGCCCGGCTCACCCGGTTATTCCGCCCGTTCTGGCGGGCCAAAGCGCTCGTTGACATATTGGGGCGAAGCTTGCCCAATCGCCACCGGTTTCTCTGGGACAACCTCATGTACCATTCTTTGTGCTCCTCCGTGAGATGATAGGATGCATACGGACTTGCTCTGTGGGCGGCGTACCTTGTCCCCTGAAGAATTGTTCGCAGCGGTTGATCCATGGGAGGGGATCCTCCTTGCCATCGTAAGTCGAGAAGGACAGCTTGTGCGGGCGGGGAGTGAGACACAGGAAGGTGTCGGCCGGAGGGGGCGGAGAGGGGCGGCGCATGCGCCTGTCGGCGGCGCCCCTGCTGGGTGTTGGCTTCAGTCCGGGTAGCCCTTCATCAAGTTCTCCGGATCGGTGCGGTGACTTGATCATCCATGTTACGCTTGCCGTCGATCCGCTTCTTGATGAAGTCACGGGCTGCTTTTGTCTCCAACGTCGTCTTCATCTCCGGCTCGGCGTCCCCGAAGCTATTGGCGGCGCTTGATTGCCTTCTTTGGATCGTCGCCGGAGAGGATCGAAAGTTTATTCTCGATCTTGTCTAGCCTCTTGTCGAATTTGGTGAACCCGGTTCCCCAAGTTCTTCGCCGGCTTCTTCGAGTCGTTGTCCATGGTGGTGGGTGGATCGTAGTGGTCTCCGGATACCAGCCGATTCCGACTAGATTGGGCCGGAATAGACACCCGGTTGGCGATCGTCGAGAGGAGGAAGAGGAGGGGGGAGGGGCAAGCGCCGCCGCCGGGCGGTGGAGGCCCGGCGACCCGGCAGCATGGGGGCGCGCGGGGGCGTGCGGTGGCGCGGCGTAGAGGGCGTGCACGGGGCGGGCGCCTTGTGGGAGAGAGGAAGGAGAGGAGATTAGGATAAATTTTCTTTATTTGCTTGTTACCCCGAAAGATTACGGACCCCTTACTTTTATAGCCCGGCTAGTGGGCCTTGTATCTCAAGCAATCTTTCTAAAGGTTTCCTTATAGATTGGAATACCTTTACAAGCATATCCTATTTATTTATTTCCTAATAAGAGTCTCCCTTATAGATGAGATATCCCCTTGCACACCAAAAACGTCTAAGGATAATCCTAGATATTTTCGTCCTTCTATTTCGAATTAATTGCCGAAGAATCCGCGGAAGGGATGGGATGGGATGGGGCGGGGGCCTGGGCGGGCGGCCCGGCGCTCCGCGGGCCTGTCGGGCCTGTCCTCCCGGGCCCTATTTCCTGGGTCATAACAACAAGTGGTCAAACTTTGATCAAAAAGTCAAATAAATTATAATTTAGAACGGAGGGAGTATTAGACAACTCAATGCCGGCGAAGATATATGGTAACTTTGTTGGTATGGAGGAAAATAACATGGGCACAATGGTCGTGCGAATAGATTGTGCCCTCACTCATTTGTTTGAGTAAAACGACGTATCCACATGACACATCTGTACCGTATGAATGATTTTACGTTCATATATACTTCCTCCATACCTAAATAATTATCACCGTTGGTGTATTATCACAAGTTTGATGTAGGTTATAGAAAATACATGCAACATTCGTGTCTCTAAATAATTTTGCTAAAAAACTATATTCAAAAATCTTTTTTCAATGATACCGATTATGTATCATAGGTATTAGTATTTTTAATATAATTTATTCAAACAAGAAACGTAAACAACACTTATTTAGTATGGAGTACATCAATAGGTGAAAATTTATACATATATCACATCTGCTGAGTCTAAGGCTATATGTCACAACACGTTTTCAGTCCAACGCGAGGAAGAACGAGAGAGGTGACGTGGCTGAAATCGGCGATGAACAAGGCGTGGGCGACGACGAGGGGCGGCGCGGGATGCGGCGCTTGCTGGAGGAGGCGCGGCGGCGGGCGGCGAGGCGGGCGGCGGCGGCTTGAGCTTGAGAGCAAGGTAAAAACCTAATTATTTTCTTCTTGATTGTCTCACGATAGTTGCCCCCATATTTATATGAGGGGTTTACAATTGCTAACGGGCCGAGGCCCATTAGTCTTTTCTAACTCTCTTTAATTTAATCTAATAATTATAATAATAAAGCTAAATAATAATTAAATATTCAGCCACTCCGCTTATCTCGGACGACTCGTTGACCGAAGTCGACATCTCTCCCCGCTGGAGATTCAGCTCGTCCTCGAAACGGAAGTCCTGATAGATTTTGTTGAATAATTCCGCATCTTCCCATGAAGCATCTGCAGCGGGTTTGTTCTTCCATTTGATGAGCACTTGAAGGCGACCTGGCGGACTCTTGTTTTGAGCATTAATTCGAGGTTCGGGGACCGGTGTGCCATCATGAATCCGAGGTAATTCCGGAATATCCGTAGGTATCTCCCCACGGTGTGGTTTGAGCATCTTGACATGAAAGGCATTGTGTATACGGTTCCAGGCGCGATTCAATGCATATGTTACTGGTGTAATAATCTCTTGCCGATCTTTGAAGGGTCCAAAATATTTAGGAGAGAGCTTGCCTTTGTGTAAATCGATATGGTTGCCCGCGAGAACGGGATAAAAGTTTGAGCCAAACATAATCACCCACCTTAAATTCTCTGTCTGTATGTTTAGAGTCAAAATATTTGGCGATAATAATCCCGAGACAACCGCAAACGAACCTTTATCCGAGTGAGAAAAAATATCCCTCTGAGTTAGTAAGTCATCCACATTGGTAATGTTGTCTCACCCGGATGATAACCACGGATTGTAGGGGGTCACGCCCACACAAAGTTTAAACGGTGTTGTTTTGGTCGAAGCATGATATGAAGTATTATAGCAATATTCAGCCCAAGGTAACCATCTTACCCAATCCTTTGGTTTGTCACCCGATCAAGCGGCCTTGAGATACATCGTAATAATTTTATTGACGACCTCGGCCTGGCCATCTCGCTTAAGGATGATAAGGCGATGTTGGGGACAAAATAATGTTGGATAGACTGAAAATTTCTTACCGAAATTGACTCATGAAGATGACATCTCGATCACTAACCAATCGATCTTGGCAAGCCATGTAGTCTAACAATCTCGAGAAAAAATTTACGAGCTACTAAAGTTGTCTTTGTATACGGATGGGAAGGGTATAAAGTGAGCATACTTGGAGAGACGATCAACCACTGTTAAGATTACTGATTTAGATCCAACTTTTGGAAGAGTTTCAATGAAATCTATTGAGATATCCTCCCAGATCTGCTCTGGAATTGGTAAAGGCTGAAGAAGACCAGCCGGATGAAGGTGTTTAGTTTTTGTTGCGTTGGCAAACCAAATAATCATTCACAAAATCTGTGACAATGCGTTTATCATGTTTGACAAAGAATGTCCGACGGAATCTATGCAATGTTTTACGTATACCCTCATGTCTTTGAATCATGGATTGCATGGAGAATGATCTCAAGATGTTTGGGCGATTTGGAAAGCCATACCTTTTTGTTGAACAAGCTCAATCCATTACGAACTTCCCATGCGGCGTCCTTACCGTTGATTATAGAATCAATAAGGGCTATAGCTTCATCACTGAATGCAATTTCCTCCCGTAGCTGGTCAAATAACCCTAATTGAATTTCTGAAATAGCCATGAGTGAAGATTCATCTATGTTCTGACGAGATAATGCGTCAGCCACCACATTTGATTTACCCGGTTTGTACTCCACAGTAAAATCATAGCCAAGTAATTTACTAACCCATTGATGCTGCGGAACTGTGGACAAACGTTGATCTAAAATGTACTTAAGACTGTAATGATCTGACCTTATAATGAATGGGCGGCCCCAAAGATATGGTCGCCAATGCTTGACTGCTGTTACCAGTCCTATGAGTTCTCTTTCATAAACAGCTAACTTTTTGTATTTATCAGGCATACGTTTGCTAAAGTAAGCAATTGGACCATTACCCCGATGTAAAAACAAAGACCCATACCTATACCGGCGCATCACATTCCACCACAAATGATTTATTAAAGTCCGGAAGTTGGAGAACCGGTGTTGATGATAAAGTCCTCTTAAAGGTGCTTAAAAGTTTGTTGTTGCCAAGGGTGTCCAACAGAATGAGTCCTTCTTAAGAAGATCACCAAGGGACGTGCAATTGTACCATAATCCATTATAAACTTTTACAGTAGTAACCGGCGAGTCCCGTAAAACCCTCGCAATTCACGGGGAGTTGTAGGGAGCGCCAAGTGGTGACGGCCTCAATTTTCTCTGGATCAACAGCCACTCCAGCATCCGATATAATATGTCCCAAATAACCCAATTGTGATTGACCAAAGAGGCATTTAGATTTTTTTAAGAAGATATTATGAGATGCTAGTACCTTGAAAACTTCCTCCACATGGTTGAGATACTCGGACCAGGATTTGCTAAATATCAAGATATCATGAAAGAAAACCAAAGACAAACTTGCGCTGAAACGGTCCCAATATATCATTCATCAAAGCTTGAAAAGTTGAAGGTGCATTGCATAATCCAAATGGCATGACCAAAAACTCAAAGTGTCCATGATGTGTCCCGAAAAGTCGTCTTTTCAATGTCCGGAGGATGCATGCGTATTCGGTGATAGTCTGAGCGAAGATCTAATTTGGTGAAGAATTTAGCACCTTCTAGTTCATCCAAAGAATTCAACAATAACCGGTATTGAAAATTTGTCTTTCAAAGTATTACTATTGAGCTTCCGATAATCAACACAAAAACGCCAAGTCTGATCATGTTTTTTGACAAGAAGGACGGAGGTGATGAGAATGGCGGCGTGCTATACCGGATGATACCTTGATGAAGCACGCCTGCACATTGGCGTTCCAGTTCATTTTTCTCATCCGAGGATAACGATAAGGGCGAAACGACGGTCGGCTGAGTGGGATCCTTAAGATTAATTATATGATCATAACGCCGTTGAGGTGGGAGCCCCGAAGGCTATCTCGAAAAAGTCGTTGGAATTTGCATAACAGAGGATCAATTGGCACGTCGGAGAAAGTGTATGAATACCGGTTGAGAATCTGCCTCTTTAGAGAGGTCGTGCCATGTGATCGGCCGCCCTTTCCGCCGAACTTCATAATAAGTTTATTAAAATTCCGCACAATATTTCCCAAAGAACTCGGCCAGTCCACACCCAAAACAACATCATAGCCTCCTAATTTGATGCTTTGAAGAAATCTGCTTTGAAGCTTTCAAAAGAGCAATAGAAAATTCAATATTATCATATCTTTCCACATTTGTTATGTGTTGTCCATTGGCGGCAAAGAACTTTGAGCGGATGGTGTAAAGAAGAACTTTGGAGGCCCGGTTCATAGCCAAATCGGAATCCGAAAAAATTGTGTGTTGAACCAGAATCCAAAAAGAGCCAATAAATTGGTGTCATTTATATTGATAATTAATTGCATGGTATGACAAGTGGATATGCCGCTTAACCCGTGAACCGATATTTGAATATCCAATATCCTCTTGTGTGCGTACCTTTGAGTTCTGTCGACGCGTGAAGCGGTATAGAGAGCGTCTAGCAAGTGCTATGGCTGTCTCAATATCGTGGTTGATGTAGTTGGACGTCGATCCGAATCGAGGGTGCTAACCCAAAGAATATAAAGCATAGCTTGCTTTTTTGGGAGAGGTGTTGTACCTTGTTCGGCGTTCTTTGGAACGTATTAGTGTACCGTCCAAATCTTCTGCAGGCGTGATTGTCGGATCACCAAGATGATTATGAAGTGGAGTTCCAAAACGCGTCCGTAATAGCTGCAGAAAATTTTGGCCAAGTTGGTTGACCCACTTCATTTTCCCAACGAATAAACCAAGATAATGCGTTCCCTTGGAGATGGAACGAAGCGAGCTGCATCTGATCTGTATTAATAATTCCTTGAGCGAGAAAAAATTTATTGCACTTGTACAGCCAATGAGAAGGGTCACCCTTGCCATCATACTCCGGAAAAAATAATTTAATATTATTGCCGGTACGTCCGGGATTTTCTTTTTACGGCAAGAATTTAGGTGGAAATTCTGAGTAATTTCTTGGGGAATTTCTGTATCGAATTCGAGATGAAAATTCGGACTGTCCGCTGGCTGTAGGATTGAGGAATCGGAGGTGCGGCGGATGGAGGGCTCATCTGTGTCTACAGACTGAATAGAGCGCTTGGAGGGCGGGATGTACTTAGCTGATGATGGGGCTGAATTAGCCTCCATGGCTTTGGCCTCCATGGCTGCGATGTACTCGTCGATGATCCTGTTGACGTTCGCCGTGATTTGTTGTCCCACGGTCAAGGCCATTGGATCGTAGTGGTCTCCGGATACCAATCTGTCACAACCCGTTTTCCAGTCAACGCGAGAGGAAGAACGAGAGAGGTGACGTGGCTGAAATCAGCGATGAACGAGGCGTGGACGACGGCGCGGGATGCGGCGCGGGCGGCGGCGTCGGCGTAGCGGCCAAGCGGCGTGGCGCGTCTGGCCGTACGGCGGCGGCGGCGGCGGCGCAGCGGGCGCGAGGGCGGAGAGGCGGCGGCGGCTTGAGCTTGAGAGCAAGGTAAAAACCTAATTATTTTCTTCTTGATTGTCTCACGATAGTTGCCCCCATATTTATATGAGGGGTTTACAATTGCTAACGGCCAGGCCCATTAGTCTTTTCTAACTCTCTTTAATTTAATCTAATAATTATAATAATAAAGCTAAATAATAATTAAATATTCAGCCACTCCGCTTATCTCGGGCGACTCACTGACCGAAGTCGACACTATATGTTTGTCATAAATCTAAAAGATAGCTGCTAATAATTAGCTTCTCTAGGATTCTATCAAACTAGCATGAACCCCGCGCGTCGCGCTGGCTAGATAGCGAACTCTTAAGACATATAAGTTTTGTCGTAAAAAAAGTAGAATTGGCAACTATTATAGCCCGTGCTTAGCCAATCTATGTTGTAAGAAATCGACAACTGAAGGCATAATGGGGAACGATGCATTATTATTTTAAATATAGGTAATATAGAAAAATAGAATTTGTAGAAGCATAAGAGTCAACAAAGTTAAGTGCAGGAAACAAATGATTACAGTAGCACAATTACATGTCTGATGCAATCCCAATGTAATCTTGCAATGATCATGTATATAAGAAGTACATACACAGTTTGTGGTAGCAAACATTTGATATTAGCGTACGGAACCATACAGGAATTCAAGGAGGTCATAGCATTTGAAGAGAACATCAGGATCTTCCAGTTAGGGAACCATAGAGGAAACCAAAAGAGGTCATTGTAATTTTTAAGAAGACAATAGAATTTTCTAAATTTTGTATAGCAACAGAAAGATAATGATGGTATGGCTGGTGAACGATGCTCAGTTTGTAACCTTGTCGCAGTGAGCCTTGAAACTGAAATAGAATTATTTTTTTCAGCAAGCATGCTCCGATCTTGCACCAGATAAAAAAAAATTGTGTTTCTGAAGATTATGGATCTGAACAATTAATAGCTGCAGAGTGAAATAAGGTTGATGAGATTATTTACACATCAAAACTGAAGAAAACAACACTGCAGCAATGGGTGCAGATGATGCCGGGCATTGCTATGAATCAAATCGAGGCTGGTAGAGCCGATCCCGCGTTCACGCTGGCAGAGGAGGATCGGTGGTGACAGAGATACTCACCGGCAAGGGAGGCGGAGGAGGGCGACTCCAGCGAGGGCTACAGCTGCTCATTGGAGATGGCAAGGGAAGCGCCGAGACGGCAGACCGCAGGATGGAGCTTCCATCACTGGCGCCGATGGCAGCTTGGTGTGGCTGCGGAGGGCAGGTCCACCGTAGGCGCCGGACGACCTCGGTGAGGCAGAAGGCGGTGACGCCGTAGGGACGTGCTCGAGGGGCGGAGAGGGGCGAGGCGGTCACGGGTTTCCGCGAGGCTTCTAGAAGGCGAGTGAAGGGGATCGGTCGTGGCTTGTTTGGGGAATTTGTTTCCCAGCAGCTGCCGGACGGAACTCGTGGGAATGTTATATGGTGGCCGTTGATTGCGGATCGAAGAGCCGAATAGAAGGCGACGTGGCACATTGTGGAGCCAAAAAATGTTGTACAAGATTAAGGTAGATGGTAGATAACAATTATCTTACCAGTTGAACCTATTGAAGGAATATGGGATCGCTACGCCAGCCGAAAACGAAAAATTTTCTACCCATAAACCAAGGATCTACCGCTAGTTATAGATCACGGGATTACCACTAGACGCCAGTGCGGTGGAAGCGTCGACCCTCGGCGTAGATGTACGCTGCGTCGCAGGCGGTGCCGTGCGGCCGCGTGATCGTCCCGTCACGTCCGTCCTCCTCGTGCGGTTCGTCCTTGTGCTCCAGATGTAGCACCTCCGAGGTATCCCACACGTACAGGGAGGAAGCGATGCGCCTCCGGACTGCTAGGTCCGCGAGATGCAAGAGGCGAGGGCGTGGGCGGCGGCGGCCGCCAAAGTGGCGTGGTTTGGATTAGATCACAGCCCCGCGCCCACCTCTCATATATATATAGGCGTCGCTAACAGCTCCCCGAGCCGGAGGCCCATTAGTAACCCTAAGCCTCGTCTAATTGGATCAAATCCGAATTAGGCCTTCTTCCCCTTAAGCGTGCGACCCTATGGGCTCACGCACACATAGACATGGCCCGAGTACACCTACTCGGCCAATAGTTGACAGCGGCCTCTAGCAAGACGTGCCAACTCCCATGTGTACGCAATGATCATATCAGACGAACCACCACAAACCATATACTCGTCATTCCCTTGCCACACGATATTTGGTCCACATCGTGGGTTAACACTTAACCCAAGCACGGCCATGCATTTCTTGATCCAATCAATCGAGTGGTCCAGTTATATCTCTCTCTCATGGAGAGGGGCAATTCCATCTTGATTGACTATGTCTCACAGCATGTTTCCTGACAAACCCGAAGACCACCTTTATAGCTACCCAATTACGGAGTAACGTTTGATAGTCCCTAAGTAGGTCGTTTCACATCTTGAATACATACGACAATCTCAGGTCTAAGGACATAACGTACATGATGTATAAAGAGATAATAATAACATCTCATGTCGGGTCAATCCAAAATTTCCCCATGTCATACATGTGCCCACACTATTAGTTTGACATCTCCATGTCTATGACTTGTGAAACATAGTCATCAACTAATACGTGTCTTGATCTAATATTCATGTGTGTTCTCACATGAACTCCGATCGAGGACAATTATTGAATAACCAAACAAGTAAAAGAGTTTCACAAACAATTCACATAATTGCCGATCAATACAAGTTGTCTTTAATGGATATTCATGAACACATAATATATCATGGATACAATGAAGGAATACAAATCATCTCTATGATTAGCTCTAGGGCATATTCCCAACACCTATAACCAACTAATAGCAACTAATAATTAGTTAGCTAATATTAAATGTGAGCAATTAGCTACTCCCTCCATTTCAAATTATATATCGCTTTAATTTTTTTTTGTTACATAAAAGGTTTTGTCGTGCATCAAAATATAATAATATGTATATATATATATATATATATATATATATATATATATATATATATATATATATATATATATATATATATATATATATATATATATATAGCAAAATGGATGAATCAACGAAGTCAAAATGACCTATAATTTGAAACAGAGGGAGTAGTTAAATGTTATAAGCAACCAATGGATATAAACACAGCCTAATATTTATGGGCAGGATTGCTGTCTGTAAACTGAGATGCCTTTGTGGCAATGCTAGTAAAGTCATGATTCATGATTGAGTTAAGTCAAACCATGCCGACATAATGGTCAGCCGTGGACCAGATTATGACTAGAATGGTATCCCGGTTGGACCACCTAGAGCCCCTATATAAACTAAACTTGTTGAATTCGTATATGATGCTCATGATAACATGATTTATTTGTTCCTCAACACTCTACAGCTAGAGTCGTGACATTAACTCTATCCTGAGCCACCAATTAATCACTTATATATGATCGTAAGCAGTAGAAGTCAATAAAGTGAAGCGAAAGCGAAATTCAGGTTGGCACCATATGTCCTGTGTAGAAAGGAGGATGAATCTGAATTCATATGTCCTTAAATTTCGGGTGGTGGCCTTAATAATTATCCAAGGAGTCCAATGAATTTGGTGGATTTAGAAGAATGTCAGTGTTTGTTCAAGTCACGGAAAGTTTGGTCTTTTTTTTTTTTTTATAATATGTTAGAAAAAAAATTAAAACGAGCCCAGGAGAAGGTCCTGGCCCATCCAGGATATCCATATTCCAAATAAAAACAGGCCCAGGCCGCCCGTTTATTTTATTAATTAGTCCATTCGTCAGGTATGAGTCGTATGACACATGACTACATGACACCCAACAAGTCAATCAAAGATCATTTCGGACGCTCCAGCCTTTTATTTGCTTCTTTCACTTTGCTATATCCAATCTAGGACGCAATAAAAAAAAAAAGGTTGTTAAATCACAGGCTACTTTGTTTTCAGACGATGGACATCATAATTCACGTAATCAGGATTCAATGGCGAACGGACTTCGGTCCGGATGCCCAGCTCCCGAGGATGGGAGGCTCCCGGTCGGGGTTTGACCCCGAGCTGCGCCCCCCAAACCAGGATTTATGTACCTTAATTGGTGAATTCTAGTTAGCGGTGTGTGGAAAAAAAAATTCTCGTCTGTCTCGGAATTTTTCTCGATCTGCATGAGAAAATCTTTTTAGAGCAAAATGCTCCGGGCTAATTTTAGTCCCCGCGGGTTGAGTTTTTTTTTTTAAATCAGGATTCAATGATCAGCAGTCATTCTCAATCTGCCGAACACAGCCGGAGCAGAAGAGAAGAACCTGCACGTCATTGTATTCGCGATGAGGTCGTCCTACTTCCACCCCACGCGGTCAACCTCCACGTCCATGCTCGCTGAAAGTGAAACAAAGCGAGGTCAGCTTTCCGGCGCCTGGCTGACCCGCCCGCCCCGGGGTGGCACCGGCCCAGGGACGCGCGCGCCCGGATGCAAATGCACCGACGCCCGTGACTCTGCTCTGCTCTGCCGCGTGCTGCCGGCTGCCGCCTGCCGCCGTCTCCGTCCGCCCCGCTCGCTCGCCGCCTGCGCCTGCGCCATGCGTGATCGCTGCCAGCGGCATCGTAACTCGAAGCCATTTGGAGTAACCCGGCATCGGAACTCGAAGGTTGTTGGTGGTGGTGCAGCGTTTTCAAGCCTGCACATCCCGGTAGCTTTCAAGCTTCAATGTTCAGGAAAAACCGAAAAAAAAAAATGAATGTCCCGGTAGCTTTCAGGCTTCACTGTTCAAGAAAAAAAAGATGAACGTCACGGTAGTAGCTTTCAGGCTTCACTGTTCAGGGGAAAAAAAAAGATGGATGAGGAGATGCCTCGGCTCTGATGAGCCACTTGAGCTAAAGCTGGGGTCGTCTGCTTGTGCTGATCAGAATCCTCTGGTTTCTCTGTTACAGTACGTTGCACAACTCTTTGCAGAGAGCCCAACCTAACCTAACCGCCCCTCTTCTCTGACCAAGCTTTTGACAGAATATATGAGATGCCCATTCTTTCTTTCTTTCCGTGCTCATACGAATGCGATCCAACCGTTCCTCCTTACGTATTTGATTCTCAGGAAAAAAAAAAAATCATGTCACGTCACGTGCCAACACCACTTCCGTCCACATCTTTCCATGACCTGGACATTCATTTCAACTCTACTCCATGCCAGGATCGGCGCCGCTCCTGCTCGAGCCGCCAGCCGCCATGGGCCGTGGCAGCGGTTTCGCCTCTAAAACGGCTGAACCCATATAATTTGAATCGAATTTAATTTATTTTTATTCCATTTAGCATCTCTTTTCTACTCTAGCATCTTCTTTCTAGCTTTGTTGGCACCGTCAGTGCATGTAACCTTGGGATCCAGGAGTGCCGCCTCATCGACGGCGCGGCGGCGGCAGCAAGGCGAGGCCTACAATGCATGATTGACGGCGATCAACGTACGACTGTTGTTGATGGAGCTACAAGCCTAAAACCTGAGGGCATGTAGCCATCATGCCTGCGTCTGCTAAATGCTCACTAGCAGCAGTATAGTAGTATAAAGAAGAGGAAAGAGACCTACCGGTCCCGGCTGCTCTGCTCATCCTTCCTCTCGCCGTCCGTCCACTTGCCTCGGATATCATGATCTACAATGCCCAAGACGTCCATTCCAAGGAGGACTAGTACTTGTTGTGTTACGATCAGTGAGCCACGGAACACTCTACCTTCTCGTCACATTTCTGTCGACTTGTGGTACACATACGAGTATCCAAGACTTGGTTTGTTCTCAAGGACACGCCACTGCAAGTAGCAAAGAATGTTCTTCACAAGCATGGGATTCTGACATTATTACTGTAATGGCCTAGTACAATTGAAGTACTGAAATACTGAAAATTTCTGCAAGCACAACGACATGTAGTACAAGCATTGGCAAACCCAAATCCATGTGAAAAGATCGAGTCAGGGTAGTAGTAGTAGCATTTGTGGAACGCGCAAGTTCAGTGGGATGTTTTTTTCCATGCTCATCATCAGGTTTAAAATTCTACTACATCTGAATTTCGTATTCAAATGGAAACCCCGCGTTGTACAAACAGCCAAAAAAAAAAAAACTGCATGTTGCATGCCAACCAACGAAAATCGACGCAATCGATCATAGAAAGAAAGCATCTCGCAGCAATTTACAACACTTTGCCTAGCTGTGCTACTACCAAGCTCAAGCTGTAGTTGTTCATTCCGATTTCACAAAAGAACAGGGGAACAAAAGAAGAGACCGGGGGAATGTACAGCCAAGGGAAGGCCCGCCGGCCTCTACTGAATCTGCGACGATCCTGCATGCCGCCGGCCGCACACGGGGCCATGAACCGTCATCATCGCCATCGCTCCGGGTCCGGTGCAGGGACGACGGGCGGTGCCTGGTGGTCACGGAGTTGGCCGAGCCAGCGGCATGCGCCGGAGGCGAAGAGGGAGAGCCAGGCGAGGAGCGGCGTGCCGAGGAGGACGAGGCCGACGGGCACCATCCAGAGCTGCTGGTGCCCCGGGTGGAACGCCAGCGCCCACCACACCAGCACGGCAGCACCCGCCAGCCCCACGGCCGCTCCGCACGCCCACGTCGTCGTCGTCGTCGCCCTCTGCTCCGCCCGCAGCTCCCCCCCTCGGCGCCGCCCATCTCCAGCGCGACGTGCCCGGGCGCCATCGTCGTCGCCCCTCCGCCATCCGCCGCCTTATCCGCCGCACCCGCACGCGCCTCGCGCTGCGCCATGACACACGGCGGACTGGCAGGCAGGCTAGGCTACGTGAACGTCGTCAAGTGAAGAAGCAAGTCGCGCGTGCTGGAATATACAGTGGGGGTGAGTACGTGGGGAAGGATCATGTGGGCGGGGTTATCTGGTGACGCCAACCACGGGGGCGCTTGGGTTTCGGTCTTGGTCTCGCTTCACGCGGCGCGGCACCGGGGTTTTATTCCAGTTTCCACGTCAGGAGAGGACCGGCGCAAATCGGCCGGATCGCCTGCCATGCCATGCCTGCCTGGCACGTCCAGCCAGCCAGCCTAGTTTAGCTTAAAACTGGCAGGTGGTCTGCTTTCGGTTGCTCCGGATAGCGGATAACAAAGTGTTTTGACGGCGAGGGCACGGCGGACAAGGGTGACAGACATCAGGCGTGACGGCGGTGCACGATGCGGAACGGCGTGACGCAGCTTGGTGCCACGCAGAGGTCGTCACGACGTCACGTGCAGCGGGGTGCCTGAGAGCCTGCCTGGAACTGGAAGGGGAGGGAGCGTGTGGTGGGTCCGCGATGGATGTACTAGTACGTACTCATATTTTGTCAGGTGCCGATTGTTTGTTCTCCGCTGCCGTACACTCTTGTAGTCTTGTGGTATTGATAAGACCGTAGGAATCTGGATTTTTGGGATAAATTAACGGCCGGGTGCTCTAATTGGGGCATTATCGTCGTCAATGCACACACAAGCTATGCTGGACTGACACTATCATTCAACCAATAGACTTAGATAAAACAGATCGGTGTGGCATTGCTGTATTAGGGTCACCGTCACCCCGGCTAGGCTCCAAGCCCTGGATCAAAATGGGACAGGATTCAGGAGTCAGTACAGTACAGACAGAATCGTCCTCGCCTGTCCTACTCCGTCTGCCGCCGAACCACCACTGAGACCGACTTGCGGTGTGGTGCGTTACATCTGTTCAGGGCCAGGAGCACATCTCGCCAAAACCTGCTCCGAGGGAGTAGTACATGACGATTGACGCGTGTGTTCCTGCACTATGGCTCAAAAAGATTTTGTAAAATTTTGCAACCCGCTAAATAGGAACTCGTCGTTTGTATTTAGTAAATATTATTCAATTATAGACTAATAACTGGCTTAAAAAAAAATCCGTCTCGTGATTTACAACCAAACTATGCGATTAGTTATTTTTTATCTACATTTACTATTCTATTTATATATCCAAAAAATTAATGTGATGGAGATCGAGTGAAAAAATCTGAAACTTAGAGGGGAACTAAACAAGGCATGGCCGCCTTGTCCACCATTTCTCTGTCGTACAGTAACTGCCATGTCCGGCGCAGTTTCAGGTTTCAGCTACAGAAACTAGAACAGCACGCTGGCCCCGGGAGCCGGGAATATGGAATATTTCAGGTAAGAAATCATTCGATGCGAATGCATGACAAGTTGACATCACGGAAATGTTGCAATGCAGCCGAGACGACGACGACGAGACGATTGCCCTCCTCAGCTCAGTCCTCTCCTCCAGTCTTTCTTCACATCGCACCAGTAACTTTCAGGCGTTTTTCTTTTCCACACCGACCGCTGGACGTCGCTGCCGCCTAATTGATTTCTACGCCGAATGATGGCAGTTTAGCCACACACCAAGCTTTCCTCGGTGGCAATTACGGTGTTGCTCACTGGTTCCTCTGGAACTGACGGATCAGAGCAAGCTGTGACCTGACAGTTACCTCATGACGCGAGCTGCACACACAAGTGACACAACATTCTCCGCCGCTCCCAGTTCCTACCGCAACTCAATAAAATTGCAACCTAGGTGGCTACGGCGCTACAGCACTTGGAACCACATGCTAATAGTAGAGTACCCCTCCATTGTACTCTAATCTACACTACCTTTCGTAAAGTGAAGATCAGGCAGTGAAAGCTCCTCGAAAGGTTTTCTCAACGGGTAAAAAGTCTTTTAACGTCATTGCGCACTGGCTCGGTTCTAGGCTTCTAGCCGACCTGTGGAAAAGCTCTAACAAAAAAAAAAATCCGAGCGCGAAAGAACATTTGATATGCTCTCCTCATGTGGCAGATAACGCCAGCGTGAAAGAAGAACCGACCAGTCACTAGCCAAGAGTGTCTGTCCGGGGCAGCCTACCCCATCACCTGTGGGGAAATTGCAACGATTTGTCTCACCATGAAATAAAAAATAAAATCAATCCACCATATACATACAGTACAATTACAGCGAGAAGTGTCAATGTACCAGCACCAGCATGGGAAATGTCTCACCATGAAATAAAAATAAAATCAATCCACCATATACATACAGTACAATTACAGCGAGAAGTGTCAATGTACCAGCACCAGCATGGGAAATGTCTCACCATGAAATAAAAATAAAATCAATCCACCGTATACATACAGTACAATTACAGCGAGAAGTGTCAATGTACCAGCACCAGCATGGGAAATGTCTCACCATGAAATAAAAAATAAAATCAATCCACCATATACATACAGTACAACAATTACAACGAGAAGTGTCAATGTACCAGCACCAGCATGGGAAATGTCTCACCATGAAATAAAAATAAAAAATCAATCCACCATATACATACAGTACAATTACAGCGAGAAGTGTCAATGTACCAGCACCAGCATGGGAAATATCCCAGTAAGGGGAGGAGCTGGACTACTGAACAAACAATAAGCTCAAGTAACAGCTTGCAGAACATAATTGGTACATTGTATTAGCCGGATGACAAAGTTGGACATGGTCTGATTTGGATATGGACAAACATCCCATGGGAAAAAAAAAAGTATAAGTAGACTCAGATTATGTTACAGCTAACACTAGTGGTGAAAACTTTTATCCTAATCCGTGTTCGGTTTCTCCTCGATGCTTGACTTGCTGAGGATAAAGACGCCAAGAATGATAAGACTGGCACCTGCAAGCCACTGCATAAACGTGTCTCATGTCAAAAAAAAAAAAAAAGAGAGAGAAAGAGAGCTGTGTTCAGAGAATTAGAAAGTAGACTCTAAACAACCATGCCAATTAAAAGAAAAAGAAAAGGAAACAAGAAAACATCTGTGAATTAACAAATAGTTGAAATAACGTTAAATCTTGCAATAGTCAATTTGTCGATTATGGCAAGGCTCATTTGACATAGATCATGCAGTATTTCAGATACAGATCTTAAAGTACCATGGTGTATTGGTGAATATCAAATGCACATGACCAATGATTCACCTTTCTGAAGCAAGCTGGTGTGCTAGATCATTTTTGTTGTCTAGCACTTAGCTGTTCCAGTGTGCTATTATTCCTAAAAAATAGTCTTAAATCTCAAGATACCACTGTCAGAAGAGGACACTAAATTGAAAATCCTTTTATCACGAGACTCATCACATAAGCAATAATGGAATGCTTTCTTCGACTAAGGAAAAAAAAAAGACTTATGACTTGTTTGGCTGCACTTTAATCCACATGGGTTCAGAGGGATTGAGATGGAAAATTAGTTAATTACCAAGATCTATAAGTCGCACCAACTATATACTATGGTAAATCAATTTGGGATTTCAATCAAAGGGGGAATTTGAAAGTTAAAGAGAGATCATATATAGAAAAAAAAAAGTCCAATTATGTTCACTTCTCTTTATGCTGATCCTGAAGAAGCAACATATAAAAAAACGAGAATTCCTGTCTCATGTTACCTTAGAAGGCAGGGGCTCTTCAAACAGAAAATACCCTGCAAGCCCAGACGAGATGAAGTTGGCGGCTTAAGTTTGTCACTGTTGCCTGAAGGGATGACAAAGCTTTGAGGCTGTTGACATAGCACCCCCACATTGTCACATTGAAAAGTATCACCATGCCATATTTGAGCAACTGCATTAAATCCAGAGTAAGTGACATAGTAAACTAAAAGCATTGGCACATTACTAAGAAAGAGTTATTTTGTGTTTCCTTGATGCACATGGTTCTTTTCCCATTTCCCGGATGGATGACATTTTGCATTTCTTGTCCAAGATAAACTTTCAGCCACAAAGGCTTGAATTGATACTCTCTTTTTACATTACTTTGTATGTATATAAGTACCTCATCTGCACTATATGCAGGGTTAGGACCATTGGGTAAGTGCAAAAGAGTGAGCTATTCATCAAACTAAGACCCTGTTTCGTTCCATGGACTAGGGACTAGGAACTAAATGAAACTAAAAATTAGTCCCTAGTCCACATGTTTGGTAATTTAGGGACTAAATGGGACCAAAAATTAGTCCCAATCCCTAGTCACTTGGAACCAAACAGTCCCTAAGTCAGTACTCTAACGAATCATGGAAACCGATTGAATCCCATTTCAAACCGCCATGATGTGTGTGCGTAATTTCTACCCATGATCCCATTTGGATGTGCGTGCGTAATTTCTACCCATGATCCCATTTGTATTCAGTAAACAAAGACGCTCAAACCTACGGTCAAATCCTCCGACACAAAGTAAGGAAACTAGTCGATGACCCCGATCGAACTCATCATCCAAACTCCTTGACTAGCCCGAAAGCTCCGAAGCCGAGACCAAAAATGAATCTCGGATCGAACAGGGAGGGCGAGCGGTAGAGAGGGAGGAAGGGGTAGCCTGGTGGCACGGTACCAGAGTAGCGAAGAACTTGGCGGAGATGGCGGCGAGCGCGGCGTTGACGCCCGCCGCGAGGGCCCACACGTAGCCGCCGCCGTTCGCCATCCCTCGACCTCACCGGAGATCCGCTCCTCCGCCGACAGGTTCTGGCGCTGGACCCGGTGGTGGAAAGGAAACCTGGAGGACGAGTGGACCGAATGGGCCGGACAAAGGCGGGAAGCTCGCCCAACTGGGCTGACGAGGCCCAAATCAGTGAAGCCCGAACACTGTGCTTTCCAGCGCTATACATGGGCCCTCCTAAAAGCACAATAGCGGTGCCAGGCCCCGCTTCTGGCGCGCCGGTCGTGACTACGACGACTCAGAGTCGATCGTCGGGACCTCGTCGGCGATTCGGCGAAGGCGGCTGCCGCGGGGGCGTTTGGGGTCGTCGTCCCGCGCCGGCGTCGCCCTACCCCTACATGAACCACAGCAACTTATCCGGCTACTGCAATACACAGGTACGCGATCTAGCTTCGACGACTTGCTTTGGGTCCATAACTTCTCATAAACAAGCAGCAAAATTCTGCCGCTGGAGGGAAATGGATTTTGATGGGGGCGCGTGGGGATGTGGAGGAACCCACATGTTGATAAATCAAAGATATTTTCTCTCTTTTTTTTAGTGTACCAAAGAAGAATTATATCATACGATAATGATAAACCAAAGATGTGTACCTTGTTGGACTTTTTCCTCTTAATAAAACACAAGTGAATATCTTGATCGCGAAAAAAGTTAAATTTACAGTTGAGGGCCTCTTATCAGTCTTGTGTGATGAAGGGGGGCACATGCCCCTAAGAGAAAAATAGCATCCCCGATCCAGCACCTCCAAATAGACCCAAGAGAGAAAATTGCATCTTTTTGACTGTTTTCTCTTCCCCTCTTCGCGATCCTTGTAGTACTCAAAGAGAGGGAAACATGTTTTGACTGAGGCTCCGGCGCGACACCGGCAGGTGGTGACCGCGCACACTAAAACCCTATTAGCGGCGGCGAGAGCGAGAGGAGAGTGATAAACAACGAGAACACTGAATGTTTTCAGCTGCTAATGGCACAACCTTGACTGATACATTGCTTGATGTATTTAATTGGCCTTGATTCAGTATCCCGCCACGATCAAGCTGCTACGCGGTGTGCCACTCTTTGCGGTCACTCGTGTGACATGTCCGACATACTCAGTTGTGGCGGAGTAGGCCTTAGGACGCGGTCCTGACGGGCCCACGTGCATGACTCCGTGGCACCCAAGATTCTACGCGATTACAAACATGCTTACAACTCAATTAAGCACCTAATACATGCATCTATATGACTGTACACGACTAGAACATAACTCTGACAACGATTACGAAGATGAACCCTCAACGAAAGACCTAACAAGAGCACATTTTCTCATCTCTAGTGCCCTTAAAGTCGATCTCCATCCTTCGAGCCCGGCCCTAATCTAACTTCCCTATTTGTCGGGGAGTTCCCTCTTTTCGTTCGTCGGGTGTGGGAGTTCCCATGGAGTCACGTGTGCGAAGGTGATTTGCATGCTAGAGAAGATGGAGCCGACGAGTTAGAGAAGAACAACATCAAGACGATTTTTTTTTGAAACTTTCAAAGGGGGATGAGATCCCCACCTGATTTTTTATTGATTATTGACCTTTACAAAGTGTTATAGAGAACAAGATGTTACAGAGGGGGGGGAGGAGGAGTGGCTACATCTAGAACTTGTACCCAAGCATCTATCACCTTCTTGAATTTCTTTGGCATCCTCTCCCGCCACAGGAGGGCTTCAGATTTACATAGTAGGACATGTTGTCTGACCGTAGTGTGTTCACATCTGAAGACAAAAGCATTTCTACTCTTCCAGATTTGCCAACAGCTTAAGATCATGAAAGCACTAAACTAATCCTCTGGGATGAATGTTGTAATCTACGGCCAGTCGATGCATCTTTGGTCGTTGGAGAACTGGCGCCAATGGCGCCTGCCCGAAGCTTGAGGAGTTGGTGTAGTGAAAAATGATGTGTTCCGGCGTCTCTTGAGGTGCACCACACGGAAGGCAAGCGGGAGAGTCCACCACGTGTTTCGAAAAAGGTTTGCCCTAAGCATTGTATGCGCCCTTTGATCGGCGGCCCGAGAAAAACATTTGCGTCCTTGGTGGTGCCGAGTTCTTCTAGATGAAAGAGGAAGCCGGGTCGTTTGGTAGGCCCTTGGCCATCAACGGTTTGTAGATGGTAGAGCTGAAAGGAGATAGTCTCTAGTCCGGCTCATCAGGATTTGCACAAGTAGTTGGAGCTCCTCTTGGGCTCTTCTTGACATCGCGGTTGCGAAGTGGCCCTGCAGGCCGGGCTTTAATCGCATGTTGAACGGTATTTGTCGCTACAATGAGAGAATAGTGTTGGGAAACGGTCCTCGAGAGCTTCATCACCTTCCCATACATCGGTCCAGAACAAAGTGGACTGTCCATTGCCCAGATCAACAGATGTTAAAGCTTGGTAGATTGGGGGGTTTTGGCGGCGGATCCAACGGCGGTGGGAAAGATCCCGACAGAGAAGCCCATTCATGCAAATGCCCCGAATCTACATTGGGCATGGGTGGTGCCCCTTGAGAGGGATCGAATGCAAGGACTTCGGAGAGAGTCGATTCTTGTTCACTTTCCTTCATGGATCACGAAGAGAAAGGTGATGTAGGATGACCCTTAGATGTTTGAGAAGGATCTAATCGCTATGGCTGAATTTGATGCTGATAAGAGGGTGGATGAAATCGTGTTTACCTTGATTACGATATGGGTGAGGGTGTCAAAGCTCTAGCAAATAAGCCTTGAACTTTTCTAGCTAGATTCTTAACTAGGTTCATAAACTCTCAACAAAGTGAGGATCCAAATCCTTATAAACTTTCTAAGTGATTCGTAGCTAGACATATATTGACTTGAAACGTATCTAAAAGTATGTTCCTCACTTTTTAGGTTTAAAAATATAAGAGAAAATCAGCAGAAAACGGAAAACTTAATTAAGGACCCAAAGCGCATGCATTTCCCTCCAAGGCAATGTCATGCCTATTACTATTCGTCTACTCCCTTGGGCTTCTTATTATTATTTCTGTTAGACGCTTTAATTCAGAATGCATTGCTAACGTATTGCTGTTGTGAAAGGTACGCTATTACGTCTCTCTGTGCCATCCACCTGGTGACGACGATGAATAATTAAAAAGCCATTTGACAAACCAAGTCAGAAGTGCTAATGCATGTTAGGCCACATCAACGAAATTACGAAAATAAATCACATCTGCCGGAATGGCATGCATCTTATGGCTCTGCACAGACACAGATGAAAATTACAATCACATTTGTTGGCAAACATACAAAAGGCAGTAGAGAAAAGGGAAAAAAAAACCAACTTTCAGCTATAACCATATATAATATAATATATCACATGCACCATCCCATCTGTATGCATGCATGCACGCGCGCGGCGCGCGCGCGCCGGCCGTCCGCCGTTCATTTCTCGAAAACACACAGTCCAAAGTCGCCGTCCCCACCGGCCGGGCCGAGCAGCCCCGTCCACCTCTCCGCCTCCTCCCTCCCGTCGCTGTTGAGGAACAGCAATGCCGCCATGTCATCATCCTCACCGTGGTCCAGCTGCGAGCAGGCCACATTGCTGGCGGCGGCCGCCGCCGTCGACGCCTCCATGCTGCCACCGCATTCCGCGGGGCTGAGCTGCGACGCGACGAACTTGTCTAGCGCCCTCCAGTCCGTGGCCACCTTATCTGCAGCCCGTGCCTTCTTGCCCGCCCGCCTACCGCTGTCGGCGCCGTCGACCACCTCATCGGCGGCGGACGCCTGGCTCTTGTTGGCCGGCGCGAGCGGCGCCGACGGGCTCTCGAGCTGAGGCAGCTCGACTAGGTGGTTGGCGGAGTACTGCAGCAGCGCGGCGGCGCCGTCCGCCAGCTCGGCCTCTTGCTTGAAGCGCGCGCTCTTGTTGGACTGGCCCCTGATCTGCGCGTACGCCGCGTTGGGGTCCACGAACGCCGCCGCTGCCTCGGCAGCCGCCGCGGCGCCCATGGCGCTGACCTCGCGGTAGGCGTAGCTGGGGTCCCATGCCATTGCCATGCTCCGTGCTGGGTACGCTGTTCTCTTCTTGAACGCCCGGCACACCACCCAGCCTTCTTCCTGCAGCACGCGGAAATTAAATTTGTTAATTAATTAGATTGTTAATCAGGTGTGGAGTGAGATTTATAACAGTAGTATGTAGTGAAAGGAACTAGAAAAGGTTAATCAGAAAGTTTGTCTTTATTGTCACATATCTCCACTGTGTGCGATAGTGGAGTGCCGAAGCATTACCATCAGTACTTTGATGAGTACTAGTAGTAGATAGTTGCATACAGCTCGATCGTAAACAATGGCGCGTGCAAGAATGTTCACACTGGGAAACCCTAATTAGGACTTGCTGCATGCGGATGCGTATGCATGCATCTATATAGGAAAAGTTTTTGTGAGTGGTGAGGCCGGGATGAGGCCTGCATATAACTTTATTTATTCAGAAGAACAAAAGTCTTTGGAAGTTTTCAAGGGTCAAATAGTCCCTCAAAAGGGGAACTTATCTTCTGAGAGCTAGAAAGCAATAATCAACTGTGTTTGTGCTGCTTTATTTGCTATTAGTGTTAGGGTCCATCAATACTATTACTGGCGCACGCATATGATGCATCTTGGACTTGACAGATTTATTGTTTTTTAGAAAGGACAGCAAAAGTTTTACCGCGATTTCTATTAGATGAATAAAGGAAAAGACAAGTGCGATTTCTATTGGACTTGACAGATTCATTGTGCGCGATACTTTAAAGAGATCTATCGATCGATCTCTTGATCTCTGTAACTGAGACATTAAGCTTATCAAATAGGAGTATATATAATATATTAACCTGGAGGCTGAGAACTCAAAAGATGGGGCATATAGATAAGGTAAACTAAAGATATGATATAGTTAACTTATTATATATACCGACCAGTCAAGTTTAGTGCACTCTCAACTATGGCAAGGTTGCCAAGTACTCTTCAGTAGTATCAGATCAATTAACTATGAGGGACTTCTATTTTTTTTTCTTAATTAATTAGCATGTTTCACCTTACATGGGTAATTTCCATTAATTGAACACTAATATGTTATAAAAATCTTAAAACATCAGATTTTTTGGAGTGGGGTGGGGGGGGGGGGGGGGGGGCGGTAGCAGATCAAATAAAGAGTATGCTTAGTGCATACTACATGGATAATTTAAGGTACATCAAGATCATGGTGAGGGAGCTTGCCTGAGGTGGCGCATTCTCGTCGGTCTCGAGCCGGTACTCGTGCATGATCCAGTCGGTCTTCTGGCCATTGGGCGCCCTACCCTTGTAGAAGACGAGTGTCTTCCTCATGCCGATGAGCCGGCTTTTGTCATGCACCGCCTTGTCCCTGCCCGTCGCCTTCCAGAACCCGGCCATGGTAGCCCTGTTGGTCCGCGTTCCTGTCGGATACTTGCGGTCCTTGTAGCTGAAGAAGTACCACTCGTTCTGCTCCTCGTACCCGATCCCGCAATGCTCTTCAGTTTATTTGATTTTGGTAGCCAGGAAATTTAAGATCATCAGTTCATCATGCAAGAACATATATAGAGTTATATATACTTGAACTGATCGAAACCCTTTGAGCTAGAGCTAGCTGCATGGCTGGTATACATACATACATACCTTGGAGATCCCATGGCTCGATGCGGTAGAGATCAATGTCGCGTATGACGTCGAGGTCGATCTTCTGGGAGGCGACCTTCTTCCTGAGGTAGTAGCCGACGAGCTCCTCGTCGGTGGGGTGGAACCTGAAGCCAGGGGGCACGCATGATTCCATGGAGTCCATATGATCACCTCCACCAGCTGCACCTGCGCGCGTATGTGCATCAGATTCAGCGACGACGCCTGCTGGCTCAGGCTCAGCCCCTAAATGATATAGCTCGCGAGTGGCAAGCACCACTAAAGAAAGAAAACGGCAAGTGCTCACATCGTTCGATGCAAGCCTGCTGAATTTTTTATACTGGAAACGCCGGCCAGGCAGCAACATCCAACAACGGCGAGTGCTCGAAGGAGTGAAGAGGATATACTAGTAAACTAGTACGGAGTATATAGTATACACTGAATGAGTAGCATGCAGTAGTGTAGAGAGACAGACTAGACTGAAGAGGCACTGTAGTGTGTATGGGTTTCAGCGCTTTAGAAAAATGGTAATCCAGCCGAGCCATGCCTAGTTTCTGTAGACAAGGTACGGCAAAGGCTGGGCAGGACGCAGGGACAAATGTAGGAAAGCTACAGGCCTGCGAATGATAGTGTCGACTGTGGAATCAGAAGCATGTGGGCTATAGTCCGCAGGGAATTATGGCGGCAGTGCAGCCGCAGGATGCACGGTCTGCCCTCTCTCGTGCAACTTGCAGTGTGATTTCTTCAGTGTATGTACGACGACAATCTGTCTGTGGGCTGCTTCAAATAAGTTACCACTGCTACTCTCTAGAGATCGATCACTGCAGCACATGTAGTGCTGAATGAATGCATACGTATGCATGCTAATACTTAGACTTAGGCCTCGTTTAGTTGGCTAAAGTTTCTAACTCTTTTTTCACTCTCTCTCCATCACATCACATTAAATACACCAAAAGATATATGTTTGGAGTATAAAATGTAGGTAAAAAAAAAAACTAATTATACAGTTTAGATGTACATTACGAGACGATTCTTTTGAGCCTAGTTACGCCGTGATAGGATAATATTTACCACAAACAAACGAAAGTGCTACAGGAGTGCTACAGGAGTTCCAGAAGTTACTTTTACTAAAATTCCTAACATCTAAACGAGGCCTTATATGTATATAGGATAGTTAGGAAACTGCTGCTAATCATCTCCTTCTCATGGTGGCCATAATGCTAGCTTGCACAGAAGAAGAAAAAAGAACAGCTAGATGTGCATCATTTGTGCTAAAACTGAAAACAAACAATGGAAATATATAATCAGATAGCAAAAGGTGATGGTGTTTGCTATTTTTTTGCCGAGGCAGCGCATGCACAGGGCGTTTGCATGCTTTGCCGCTTGCCGCCGGCCGGCCGGGCGTCGTAGTCGTCGTTAAAAAATCACCACGGATAACAGGCCTGGTCGCCCTGGTGGGGCTGCGACGAAAAGGCGAATAGAAACGTGAGGAAGGGCGGCCCTTTTCTTGGATCAGGCCTGCAAAGTTACACTGGCCTCTCTCTCTCGGCCGGCCGGGGAGGCAAGGCAAGCATGCAGAGAGGGAGAGAGAGAGACAGACACCAGAGCACGGAGAGGGCGAGGGGAGGGGCGAGGGGAGCCACAGAAAAGCTCGGCAGCAGCAGCAGCGCTGGGGACCCGCCGCCGGGGCACACACGAGACTCTCGGTTGGTTTGCCTGCACCGCCTCTGACCGCGCTGTCTTTTTGTCGAGGAATTCCATGGCAAACATTGGCACCGCCACAGCAGCTACAGGCCGAGAGCACACCTCGTTCGCGCCCTGCCTATATTTGCTGTGCGCCTTTGCACTACTACCAGTAGCTAGCTACTAGGATCTGCGCCTTGGCCCTCTGCTGGGAGTGGGAGGAGGAGGCATTTTGTGTGGCTGGCTCATGGGGCATGCAGGCATGGCATCCTTGTAGTGGGATAGATAGATGGAGAAGAGAAGCTATGGCTAGCTACTAGGTCCAGGCCAGGCCAGGGCAATGGGGAGTAAAAATCATTTGAGATGTTCCCCTTTGGCCTCTTGTGGGGTGCATGTTTGCTGCCTTGCTGCAGCATGCATATGACTGCATGAGAGATAACTTTCCATTCAGTCATCAGTGGTGGATCTCCTTCCATATTTCCTGCCCCACTAGGAAAATCATAAGTGAAAAAGGATCCTCTATTATATTTACCATGTCTTTTAGTTAGTATTATATTAGTATCCTTATTAGGCAAATGTGAGAAAGGAGTATAGGTATACAAAGGTCAATTTGTGGAGAAACTATGTATCTATCCTATCCTTAAAGGATAATTATAATGGGCATTATGTGAAATGATATCCAAGCATAAATGATTAATGGACTCCAAATAATGTTAAAAAAGTTTATAGGAGCAAAGAGTATAGAGATGGCATGTCAATGAAGGCAACATAGTTGAATGAAAATAACTTCATATATATTATATATATAAATCCTCCCATAAAGATTTATCTAGTGCAAAACCTTTGTCTTATGTGTGTTCCTCAAAGGTCTTACCAAGTACGTACTCCCTCCGTTCTAAAGTAATTAAGTTACCATCTCGCTTTTTGAAAAGACAATTTTTTAGTCTAACTAAATATTACAAAAACAGACTAATATTTATGATACATAATAATAATACTATTACACTAATAGTGGAGTATATTTTCATAATAAACATATTACAAGATGCAAAAATTGATATTATTATTCAATAAAAAAAGTTCTTCTCAGAAATGAGATGTGTATAGTTATTTTTTGGGATGGAGGATACCTATTTTTAATCATCCATGTGGCAATGGCTCATATATATATTGGACAAAAAGGCAGGTAATTCTAAGGTTAATTGCACACATAAATTTTTTAGGTAGCATACAATTCATTATTCACATGATAAATATTATTAATAATAATATAGACCCGTGTAAAGTACACCTAAATATCTCGCACACTATAGAAGTGTTGATTTTGAACTGATTACATAAGGTAGTGGTGAAAGTTTTGAATAGGTGACTCTGCCCATTGTCTTAAATATAAGGCAAATCAGAGTGAAGGTAATACTATATACAGATGAATGGATGGAACCAATCGTGTAGGTGGTGAATCCTCTCGAAAGTTCTGTTACGAAAATGATGGGTAGGGCTCACAAATTACAGTCACAGTTCAGGAAAAAGGTTTTACATGAAGCAGGGGGTGGCAGAGATCTGCTAGTTGATGGTGGGTCTTGGCAATGTAGAATGTCTTGTATAACCAGTTCTGGTTAATTTTATATTCCCAATAAGCTGCAAACTTTATATTTTCCTACTATATATATATTTTTTTTGGTTTGTATCTGCTGTGTTTTTGGCACACACATACTCCTATTGTGCCAAATTAAACAGCACATCACATGCAATGAAATCACACATTTTTTTTTTGAACATGAAGATGTTCAATATGGCTAGATATCACATTTATATAACTTCTTTATTTATGCACAAGATGATCATGTTTGTAAAACATATATCATTCTGAACCTCTAGATTGTTCCCTCAAGAACTAACAATCACCTTAAGAGAGTTAAGATTGATGCTTGCCCCACAAATTAGCGCATATAAACGTAAATATTGCTGATTTACATCTGATCATTCATTTATATTCTTGAGAAAAGTAAAATAAAGCCGATATAAATGATAAATCTGGATGATCATGATATAAAACGCTTTTTTTTTTTTTTTGGGTGGGGGGGGGGTGAGGAAATATTCATCATGCATTTTCTGAAAGAGAGATGAAAATATGATTGAAAATGAGTTCAATCAGAAGAGCTTCACTGCACACACGCGCACATTCTGGTTGTTTCCGAAGGTAAAATTTGATCTACCAATGAAAATCATTATCTTTGCCTATTATTTTGGTAGCTGGCCGGTACTGAAGGAAAAATATTGATATAGGAATCTAAAGTTCCAAAAATCTCTGGACAAATACGTTCATATTGGTGAATTTAACAGCTATAACTATATGCTATTTTAGTAATTAACTCTTGCCTGAAAATATAGGCATATATGTAGTTATTTGTACAAAAGTGCATTGGTTTTCCTATACTCTTCTTTCATTGATCGGTCGATGCATATTGTACACAACACACCACGCCATGATATATAAGTTAATCAGGCTCTGTCGGTACGTATGTCTGGACTCTTAAAGATCGAAGAATAAGGGTGGGGTGTGAAGAGGAAAATATGGGGGGAGAAGATCGTCTGTCAGTTATGTTTCAAGGCAGAAGGAAAAAAGAAGAGATCATCAGGATCAGATCAAAATTAAACAGCCAAAGCTACTAGCTAACAGATCAACATATACACTTCACCGGACGATTGATCAGCCAAGCCATGTGCATAACCAGTACAATGAATTCGAAGCCTTACATGAGACTCACCTTGTTAGATAGAGGATCGATCTATATACTGCTGGTTATAGTTGCAGAACAAGCGAGCTCTTGTCAGAGAAAGAGTGTGCGTATGTGTTCTTGATCTCTCAGAAGCTACCAGGCAGCTTATGTTTGGGAGAATAAATAGCTTGAGGAGGAGAGGTTTGTGCTGGAGAGGCATATAGAACAGAATGAAGGAGAAAGGAGAAGGTGGCGACTATAAAAAAGGGAGCAAGGGACGGGGTCGCCCTCCTTTCCGTCGCGCGTGGGCGAGGGAATGAAGGCCTGCGGGCCCGCGCGGGCCCCGCAGGATGACATCACGTCTCCTTCTTCTTCGCTACTCTTCTTTCCCTTTATCTCAATTCCTCTCTGTGCTCTGGACTGGCCTCTTGGATCTCCATGGTCCATCCATGTACTGCAGTACAGCCACAGAACACAAAAGAACCTTGATAGCCTGTCTTGGATTGAGCCTGCGTGCCTGAAGTATACTGCGCATCTTGCCGATAGCAATATAGCATTCGCTTTGCATAGAAAGCAAAGCCTAATTAGCTATTAGCGAAGCCACCAGTTTGCTAGCTACTTGGAAGCCACGTTTAACCTAGTTAGGGCTACTAGATTATACAGTCTGTATATACTACGTGTATAACGTCTCGAGATTTTTGCTAGATCTCTACCTGTTGCATTGTACTGTGCTTAAGTTGAGATTTCTCGTTACTTTGGTCTGACAATGTGCTGTGGTATTTAACTATGAGTTCTTAGACACTTTCTTTGAAGAACTAGCATTCATGATTTTTGTTGACATCTATCAACTAGTGCCAAGGGATCGTAACAGAACATAAAACACACATGTTTGTGATTAATCCGAAATTAAGGATGTAATTCAGATCTTCATCATTTTATTTCATGGTGAAATGGGCAAATGGGGCATGGATGCATGATTGTAAAAATGCTTTTCATCTGCGGCTAAGTCTGTTTTTGTCGCAATCAAGTGTGTGGTCTTACAAACGGTACCACGCTGTGCTGCTGTGATTTCAGCTGTTTATAGAGGACCATGCTGCCCGGATGACAGATGAACAAATTACACTCAGCAAAGCTGAGAGAGCTGCAGGCCCCCGTACAGTTGTCCAGGACTCCGATCCAGGTATCATGATGAATCCACTGTATCATTGCACTAGG
Source organism: Hyparrhenia diplandra (assembly GCA_015847255.1). Taxonomy (NCBI): domain Eukaryota; kingdom Viridiplantae; phylum Streptophyta; class Magnoliopsida; order Poales; family Poaceae; genus Hyparrhenia; species Hyparrhenia diplandra. The sequence goes on along the minus strand of JADLZK010001147.1, from coordinate 43,813 downwards.
TACGTTTCTGTTGAATGTACTCACAATTTGATCAGTCTGCAATTGCATTTTGTATGTGATGTATATAAGCGAACCTTTAATTATTAAGGAAAAAATTTTTATTATCGCATATAAATCTATATTATTAATACTACATATGCCAACTCGTTCAAAAAAATACTACATATGCCAACCGCCCTCAAGTTATTAGCTAATAACAGGCAGAAAATTAAAAAAATATCTTCTCTGCTTGTCATGCCTTGATTATCATGTTGTGTCCTACCTTGAAATTTGTGCTGTCAGCCTTAGAGCATGCACCAAACTGATGAGGGACTAATTGCATATGTTAGCCTTAGCCATTAGCATTTAATCGATTATATTTCCAGAAACATGATCAGTGCGAATTATGATGTCGATAACACTGGGGCGTAGGCATGCATGCATTACAAAACATGCTGTGCAAAGAATGATGCCACCTACTATACCACTGTTAGGGGCAACAAGAAATCCTTGTTTGATAAGACTGAATCAAAATTTGGGAACCCTCACATCATTCCGGTTCTCATTGCTTGCTAGCTAGCTAGCTGTTGATCAACTCATGATCAAAGAAAAGATATTTACAATGATGCAGTGAAAGCGACAGAACTTCACCTACATTAATTTGCGCACTGCCTGAATTTTCTCTCCCTTAATCTACTAATCTGTAAAAGTCGTTTGCTAATAGTATGAACAATGCCGCAACTTCTATATGCCCTGACAAACTTTACACTAGAATCCAACTATAACTAACGGTATCATTAGCTGAGTCATGGAAATCTACAGAGTAGCTAGTGTTGATTATTAATGATCATTATAAATGTGTGTCAATTCAACAAGGCCACATATAAATAGTTGATAAAGGCAAGGGTGGTCAAATTCATGGTAGGGCACGCATATATCTATAGATCTTTTTCTTTTGTTCAAGCAAAGAAAGTTCAAAAGGCAAAGAAAGTTTAAAAGCTTCACCTTTCTTCAGTAATAAAACCTACCTTTTTCAACGTAACAAGGCTAGAGTCAAGGTACTAATAAAAATGCATACTCCTCCATTCACTTTTTTTTTTTTTTTTCGAACCCGGCTCTGCCCATTTAGCATTAAGAGAAGTGGGATAGTTCAATTACATCCTGAACGCCCCCATGAGGGCAAACAGGCAAAACATCGACACAAGGCACCGGCTACAACGGTGGAGCTTAGAGAGTGGTGTACTGAGTATAAAACCAATGTGCAACGAAAAGTGGCAACGACGATCAGCGCCCCCGTTGGAGGGGCATCCCCGGCGTAGGCGACTGTAGGGAATGAGCACGTTTACCATTCACACAAGATGCAATCCTTACTTTTCGATTAGCAAGTTAAACGATTCAAAGTTTGAACACAATTATATTAAAAAATACTAACATTTATAATACAAAATGAGTATATCATCACATTAATTGTGAAATATATTTTCATAGTTAATATTATCCACTACTTGGTAAGTTAAGCTAGTTTGACTTGCACGAATCTCATAGTTGCATTCTTTTGTGAATGGATAGACTATCTTTTAGTGAACAGCAAAAATAGAGCTCGTTACCTACACAAGTTGGAAATCAAATAGTGCTAGATTTATTTTGGGATAGATGAGTACTTGTCAAGAGCATGCACTTGTTGAACAAGTTATTATTGTATCCATGTACATTGTCTTTTATCTGCAAATTTATATATCTTTTGATGTGTACTTGACCAACAAACTATAGTACTTACATAGAAACATGAGCCGGAGTAGTTGAGCAAATATATTTGTTATATTGAATCAATTATCTATCTAGCATTGTCACTGCAAGAAAAACAATGATGCGCTTTTGGTTTAGGGACCATGCACATGTGTCTACATCCAACAATAGTGCAGAACCCCTCAAGAGACCTAAAGATAGGTGTGTGTGTGCATAGGCAAGCGGAAAAGATTATGGTGGACACCGGGCCCCGCCCCGGTTGCGCAATTTGCTTGGCATCGATCGGCATCATGCTCCTCGCGAGCGAGTGACTATAATAATTCCGCGCATACCGGCGCCGGCCCCTTCTGTTCGTTCGTTTCTTCGTTCCTCTCTGTCGCCTCTCATCAGATCCATACATCCATCACTTAGTCACTTACTGATGGAGCCAAACAACTGAGACACTGTTAGCAACTTATAGCATATAGCCATTAGTAGCTTTGAGATGGATTGGTGGATGCATGGAGGTCAAACAGACACGAGATGAGCTATATGAGCTATCCAAGCCGGCAGCTGGTAGCTAGCTGCTAATGATCATGCAGGCTCAAGAGCGATCTCACGCGCGCTGATCCCGAGGGAAGAACGACCTGCCGCATGCGAGCGCTCGTCACTGTCGGCGACATTCCCTGTTGAGAATGGGAGAATGATGCGCTTTTGCTCCCTGGGCGACACGTTTTCAGAGCCTTCATTCAGCAGGCTCGCTTGATCGCTAAACTGGTGTTACTTAATTAATTCCACACCGGCTGTATAGTATGTGGTAGACCCATCGTCTCTGCTAATCTGTTTGCATTTGGGCCTGCAGGATTAGCTAGTGCGTGGTGCGGCATTAGGAAACAGCTATCAGACCAGTCGGATGCATGCTCAGCTCGCTTTTCGTCTTCTCCCGGCCTTCTTTTATTTGCTTCGATCGTCCAGATATTTGTGTGCTTCGTCAAGCGACCTCCATGACTGTTGAGAATGCGAAACACTGAAGATAACTGCACTTCGCTGTGAGATAATGCAACAATGTCATTAACCTGCTGATGCCAATCTACATATGGATCAATAATTCCAGGTAAAATAATCTGAAAAAGAAAACTACTAGTTGTGATGGATCGGAATATAATTGACCAGGGACTTAACAACTTCATTCCCTATATAGCTAGCTAAGTAGTATAGTAGCACGCATATTGCTCAATGTATCTATGATCTAGACCATATGTCCTCTGCACCATCATCCATTTATTCGTTCACATGAAGTACACTAGTAACTCATATTCGTCCATGTGAGTGCCAACGTACGCAGCAGCCGATCACCACATACTCCATAAAGCGCTGCACTTTTCCATCTGTCACTGCACACTCGATCGGTGGCCGGCCGGCTGGCGTTCTTCATCGGCCTGCCGCCTGTGGCCTGCGTGGTGGAATAACAGGAACAGCAGACCAGCCGGCCGGCTGATCGATCGATCGGAAAGCTGTAACGGCACGCCATGTTCTTTGTGTGCCGAAACCGCAGCTGATGACTTGTCCTCCCGTCCACCAAGCCTGCATGTAACAGCATCTCCTCCCAAAAAGGGAAGGGGCACTTAACAATAACAGGATAAGCTTAGGCAGCTGTTACGCCTTGTGCCGTACAGAGTCTGCAAAAATACAATGCATGTGTGGCCACCGATTGGTCCTCCAGGTATATATTTTACTCATCATGGTACCTATACTCCAACCAGTAGTGATCAGCGAGAGGCCTCTAGAAACTAGCTAGGTCGCTGTAGCTAGCTGTGCTTCCATCTTACTCGTACATGTATTTTAAGCTATCTCTGAATCTAGCATTCAGGTATACTCCTTTGTGTAGTATACTACTTGTACATATATGTGTCGCAGGATCGAACATATAGATGAGCACACCGTAAAGTGGTGGATGCAGACGTAGTGCGTGTTCGTCCGAGAAGAAAAGGGCCGTCCGGGCTGCAAGCAACTAGTAGCCAATTTGCAGCACTGAATCAATTCATCTGGCGCTGTCTGATGGGGCGCCGGCCGCCACCGCCAGGACCCTACCTTATTGCGACTCCCGGCCGGCAACCTTGGACACGTAGCGTGCGGCAACTGGTACGGTCGGTGTCATCGTCAGGGCAAAAGAGGCAGATCGAGATAGAGACGATCGATCGAGAGGCTTTACGTACAAGATACAGCTAGTAGCTACACAGCTAGCGCGTCGTCCATCGATCCATCCTTGTACTCGACGGCGTTTGGGATCTCCACTTTGTATTGTGTGCGATCGCGCATGAGCTCCTTCTGACAGTCGGTTATGTTGCTTCTGATTTCTGAACATGTGGCATGGCACTGGCAGAGTTATGTTGCTTCTGTGCACATGTGGCATGGCAGCAGCAGTAGCAGAAGCTACAAGGCACAGCTAGCAATCACGGACGTCGAGACGGGGACTGCCATGGGACATGTGTTGTGCAGCCACAGGCCACAGCTATAGCTTCTTCTTCTTTCAGTGTACCGTCGTTGATGTGTTGTATGATCATTCAGAGATTCAGAAAGCAAGGTAGCTGTAAATATCTGGACCAGCAAGAGGGCAGCAAAGTCAAAAGGGGATCAGAACTTTCGGATGGGCGTATGCTTTTCCCGCGATGCGACGGGCACTGCAATGGATGATGTTTTTTTTTTTTCTGCTGCAGTAGTGATCGAGCTCGATGTATCGGTACTTGATCGCAGCTGGACTGGAGCCGGAGGGATGGACCGGTGGAGGAGGAGATATGCGTGCATGGAAGATGGATGCATCATCCATGGATGAAAAGCTCTTGGTGCGGCCGTGAAGAACATTCACATTATGGCATGCATTTTGGATACATACTCGAGTGATGTGTGTGTGTCTCATGAGGGGCTATAGTAGCTAGTATCTACTCGGCTCTCGATCGATCGCTTTGTGGTTCCCTTTCAATAGTGGGCCGGCACGGCGGCGGCGGCGTGCGTATCTCTATCTTCTCCGGTGAGATGTGGTTACCACAAAATCAATACACCACTGCTAGCTGCTGTTATATAGTAAATTAAATTAGCTGACGAGATCAGTGTATCCTGAGGGCGGGCATCACCCGACAATGAAGATGGGCTAACCATCCCTACCAGATGACTGAATATTACTTTACTATAGTGCACTTTGTATCATTAGCTAGCACTAGTAGTTACTGCAACCTCTGACCCTGATTGAGTCAATCAAATTACTGTGCTACTTGTACATAAATTTATCTGCTGCAGGGATCAAATCCCTTGCTCGTGACCTTTTTTAGGAGTTTTGCAGGATTTATCGGCGCTATACATTCAAAGTGGTACGCGGCGATGTTCCCGACAATGCAACGACGAGATGCCAATGGTGACTTCGAGAATCTTCAGATCTGTCGGATGGTGCTCGATCGCGGAGGTCCTCATAAAGGGTATGGTTTGTGTGCGTGTATTCTTTATACTGTGTAATTCTCAAAAATAGCGAGACAAAACTTCCCTTTGCATGCATGAGCAGCATAGGAGTATACAGGAGTGTCACTGTCACTGAATTGTCGAACACGAGTTTGCATTGCATATAGCGTGCCCACCGTAGGCCCATGCTTATCCGGCATGCAAAGTGGGGCGGTGCAGAAGCGCCGCCCACTCTTGATCCTGACCTCGCTTCCGATCCTCCCGGCCATGCACGCCCCGCCCGGGTCGCACCGAAAGACCGCATGGAATGGAGATCAACCGGCGGCCGCCCATATCGTCGGCCCGCCCCAATCATATATACGCAGCGCGCTCGCTCACGGCAGGCATGATTGGCCCCGGCCGCCAACGGATCCATCGATCGATTAATTGGGTGTGCGCGAGCGAGGCGCACCGCCAGCACCCAGCACGCCTAGAAGGCCCGGCCGCCCACCACCACGCCGCGCCGTGCGTGCGTGCAATGCCCCGGCCCGCGCGCCCCTCCGCGTCTCGGCGGCTTGCTTGCCGCGCGCGGGCAATCCACAAAATATCTCCAGCCATGGCCGGCCCGCCCGCGCACCCACGTACGTATGCGCCGAGAGAGACTACTACAAGCTGCGCTATTTGATCGATCGAGCACATAATTAATGTAGAGTTGTATGCACAAATTTAACTTTATATAGTTGAACAGATAGGAATAATTGTACCCGGGCGGCCGGCCCTGCAAGTGAACTGCTGACAGCCGCACGGGTTATGTGCGTTGCAAGTCGTTTTCGTTTGGTGAGGAAAGGCGGCAGCCGCCGCATGCATGTTTGAGACCCGAGGCGAGAGAGATCGCTCGCTCGTCCTGCATCATCCTACTAGCTTGGCGTAAGCGGCAAAAAGGCTAGCTGCCTATCGTCTAGCTAGGCGACCAACACTAGCAGAGCTTCGTCTATACAGTACACTAGTATATCCGATCCGATAGTACTCCTACATGAGTGTGTATGACAGTAACAGTACACTGCATGTGTGACAACTCCTAGCTAGTAGTGTCATGTCAGCTCCCCTTGAAGGAAAAGGCTGTTTTTGCCTTTCCTTGTAAAAGCTACCGATTGTAGCTTGAGCTATAGTAGCGACGATGCTGCTCGCTTGAGTGCTTATGGTTTGTTATATGACAGCACTTGTAACAACGTTCTGAAAATGCCGCTACTGCTCGACCTTCATCAGTTCAAGTCTTAATTCAATTCAGCATGGAAGACACAGCGATTGGGAGATGGCGGACTCTGTTTTTTTTGTTGTTGTTGCTGGCTCAACACAACACATTAGTGCATGGCTGTCGGCAGCCCGGCACCACTGATGAATTTGGCGGCACGCTAGCTATAGCTGATAACGAACTATAGTACCTGTGATCGATGTGCAATGTGCATATGAAATGCATGCCTGCCTGATCGTTCTCTGCTACCTATAGGTATGTAGTGGATGGAGGGGGGTGAACGGCAAGGGATGAAGAAATGGCGGCCATTATTGATTCCAAGTTATCACAAACAAAGCCGTCAGGGAACGGGATCATAGTCTGCTACGTACGTGGCGGAAGGCGGCGACGGCGTTTGGTGAAGCGAAAGGGACCGCACAACACGCACGTTACGTTGGGCTGGCCACTGGTCATCGAAAAAGTGCAAAAAGGGTTGGTGATGTAGGATAGGAAAGAGATATTATAGATAGAGATAGATATATATATATCGGATAGAATAGATGGATCGATACTTGCGGCACACTCTTACCACTTTTGATAATACACATGTGCTGTGAGCATCAAGCTTCTTCTTCTCATCAAGCCCGCGCGCGTTGTTCAATCCATCTCTTCTTTTCCCCTCCTCGCTCTCAATTCTCATGCATGCATTCCTGCTCTCTGCTCCTCGTGCTGTACATGCTGTTGCATGCATGCATGGCCGGCCTCTCGATGCTTCTTCCTTCCAGTTCCAGGGCCATCATTGCTCGATCGCCTCCACGCACTCCATTCCGATCCTCCTGCCGTTCCAGGGCATGGAGCGCCATGGCGCAGTGCATGCGTGGCTGCATGCCTCAGCTCATCACCTCCAACGAAAGCTCGATCGCTCGATCGAGAATGGCAATCAGTTGCCAGACGACCATTGCCATGGCAGTGCTTCATTCATCTGATCCATGCACGCACGCGCGGCAGCTAAGCTAGTCACATCGACGGACGGAGGAATTGAGGAGCAACCAGTTTACTTTACTAGTGAACGATGAACGAATATACGTGTTGTTGTAAAGGGAAAAACAGAAAACAGAAGGTAGTGCGTGATATCATTCGTCGTCGTCGTCGATCGGCAGCTCGATCTTTGATGACCTGAACAACCTTCTTCTTCCTTGAATCATGCATGTGTAGGCAGACGGCAGTGGTGTGGCAGCCCCTGTCGTCGATCGATCAATGCGCGTCCGTGTGCCATCGATGGATCCCGTAGACTAATAACCGGAGGAATGATCAATCAGTCTTCCATCCACACCGTCGCTCATGACGACAAATAGAAGGCAAGTACATTGGTATGTTTAGGTAGTCCCATGCAGTGCCACATAATTGTGAGACCACTTATAGCCTATAAGTTATAGGTAACAAGTACAGTGAATTGTCCCTTAATTTATGGATACAATAATGGAATGTTTGTGACTTGCATGACAAAAACTACTTGTACAATCTCTTCTCTACAGCATGAAAAGGATGAAAGTAAGACTTTGGTTTCGTGAGGTAAAAACTTCGACGTCAACCTCGCCCCCGTGCGATCGTTGCCTTCTTTTCCATAAAAACACAGCAGAGATATGGATTGGCTTCCTATTCTGTGCCACCAGTTCAAAACGAAAGGAAAGTCCATAATCACGTACTCGCACCCTTCGCTCCCACTACTACTTATTGGATTAATGGTGACGGGCAAAAATGATTTTCCGTGGCGGTTTTCATAACCGCCACGAACGTAGGGTCACGGAAAATCAATGGCGGTCTTAATGCCCGTCACCGTTAATAAAAAAATCCAAAAATCCCGGTAATCCCGTCGGGCGGCTGGGCCGCCGGGCCGCCAACGCCAACGACGGATCCGCCACCGCCGACGCCCGGTTCCGCGCGGCGGACGCCGGATCTGCCACCGCCACCGACGGATCCCGCCGCCGCCGCCGCGGATTCATGCCCGGGCCCGCCGCCGCCCGTGCCAAGGCCTCCAACGCCAAGGCCAAGACGCCCGCCCAGCGTGCTCGGGGACGCCGGATCCACCACCACCGACGCCGGATCCGAGCGCCAGAGACGCCGGATCCGCCACCGCCGACGCTGATCCGCCGCCGCCGCCAAGTGCTCGAGGCCCCTACGCCAAGGCTGCCGAGGACGCCGGGCTGCGGGCTCGGGACGCCGGATCTCGGAAGGACGCCGGATCCGCGCTTAGCACGCCGCCGCCAAGGCTTCGAACGCCGCCGCCGAGCTTCGAGGCGCCGCCGCCGCAAAGAGGCCGCCATGCCGCCGCCGCGGTGTCGGGCCGGGGGCTAGGGAGGGCCGCGCAGGGGAGGACGGGAGGGGGGCCTGGGAGAGGAGAGGGGAGGGAAGGAGAGGAAGGGGGGAGAGGGAAGGGGATGCAGTGAGGGACCGAGGCACACTCGGTGGAAACCCTAGGTTTCCTTATATATTTGAGCCACGATATTGGGCCAATTGGGCTTTAGTCCTGGGTTTCATTTGTAGGTAGTTGGGCTTCATTTACCATGACGTTTTTTAAAAAAACAGAATCGGTTAATTTATTTACCATGGCGGTTATTAAAAACCGCCACGGTTAATAAAAAATAACCGCCATGGTTAATGAAGGTATTAACTGCGTGGCGGTTTTCCAAATAACCGCCACGGAAAATCATTTGGAAATGCTGTGCAAAATCAATTACGTAGTAGTGTCCCTTCCTTTTTCACGCGCCCGGCTCTCCCGCTAGCCGCCACACACCCCGCTCTCCTCCTCGCACGCCACACCCTCGCTCCCTAGCCCGACCCACCATCATGGCAACTCCCGTAGGTGGTGTGGACCAGCGGTTATGGCGGCGCAGCCATACGTCGCGAGCACCCCATTTCTATGGCGGCTTCGACGTTGGATCCATCAGCACACCTCGCCAAACTAATGGCGGCGGCGGATCTCGCCTCGCCCGAGGAGCCGATTTGGTTCGCTTGCACAAGGTGCCACATTCCAAATCATCCTCTCGTGCTCCTCCACTTGGCCTGAGGTCTGTATTCATCCCTCCCTACTGGCGGTTTGAACCTTTTTTTTAGCAAACGGTCGGATCCTATTTGTTTAGTGTTGTGTGCACCGCTTTATGCTGATTCCAAATTAACTACGCCGCCAACTGCCAATCGATTTTTGTGCTCCTTCCCTTTCAATTTTGCCTTAATTTGGCCTATACAGATCCCATGGTTAACTTCATGTGCTCCCTTTCATGCTCCTATGGCAGATTCTGTTTACTAAAAATGAGGATCCAATTTATTATTGTTATTATATAAATGATTGTGGGTGCTGTCAATTATATCATATATTGGTGATTACTTGAATCGCTTCTATTCAACCTTTACTAGACACTGAGGCAGGTGTTTCTTGTACAAATAAGATGCATATGCATTTGCCCGGTGGAGTGTGGACAACTTAACCGATGACAATTCACATTATACATGCATACTTGTTTGTAGCACCGATTAATTTTTTTAATGCAGATATTTACATGCCTTCTTACTATTATGACACTGTCATATTAGTATTTTCTAACATCTGAACTTTTTTTCATCTAAAGATTGGGTATACACCTGGTGAATATTTCAGTCTACATGATTTCCACCATGTTGTAAATAACATACCTATACATTGCTTTCTTGGTGATCAACATGGTGGATTTCTGCCTACTGGAGGTAGTTACAATGACAATTATATTGGTGCATGATCTTCCTGTTCTATTGTTTGATGTGTAGAAAGATCAAAACTAACTCAGAAACACTTAAATATTGTAAATATGCATGTATTTTTAACAGAATATCTGCACAGAATACAAAAGCTCTATGAAGATGTCTTATGGTATATTAGCATAACAATTTGTATTTTTTTTCTCAAATGGATTGAGTGCTACCCACCCCCCCTCCCACACACACACACACAATTAACTCCTTGATCTTTATGATAGTAGATCCTCTGATCACGTTTGTATTGTCATCGGGGATGCAGCAGAACAGTGTGTTGCGGTGGATTTTATAATTTTGGAAGCGAAGTTGCATTCATGTATGGTGGTGCTTCCGAAAATGTCCATTCTTTGGTAAACAAAGTTGTGCTTGAAAACTGTGGTCGTATATACGGAGGTACAATCCTGGTAAGGAAGTCTCATGACCTTAGTAACATGTATGTGTTCTTGTCATTCAGTGTGTGGTATTTTCCTCAACTGATTCTCCAAAAAGACACTGGACGACTTGGTGCGGAATGTAGCCTGTATTGAAGATGGTTGATGTTTGTGATCCTCTGATTGATCATAACATGTCACTATAGATTATTGTACCGTGTCACTATAGGTCCATACTAATTGTATCGGTCTCATGTTCCCACCTTTTTTTTTTCCCCTTTTTTTTTTTTGCAAAATGAGATTAGAATTAAAAATATATTTCATTACTACTGTACTCTTGACTAGGATCTTAATATTATACTTCTATGATTTCATTACACCTGCATGTAAGCATTCCATTACATAAATCACGCTGCCTTGGGTTTTGGTAGCTGTAGTAATCACGCTGATAAATTTGCCAGTAGATTTGTTACGAGCTGAACTCTTGATGCTCCAGAGTTTAGATTTTGTAGTATACATTCTACTACAATATTGAGGATTTTGAGAAACCAATTGTTGTGATTAGCTTTAGCTCAAATAAAAGGTTAATGGGTTTGGTAGACGATTATTAAGTTGGGTCACTTAAATCTCGAATTTGTTCTGTTGGTGCTTCACCTGCTTTTTTTTAAGTGTGTAGAATTATGTACTATAATGTTGATTTATGTCTAAGAAACACACTCTATTTGCGGCTTTCTTTTGAAGATACAGATATTTTGTTGGTTTGTCGAAGTCTCCTTATCCAATAATCTAGTGTTGGGCTCAAGGTACCTATGGATTTATTTCTTATTTCTTATAGAACTTGCTCTTTGCTTGCATTAACCTCTCAGCTGTGGTTTCTTTGGTGAACTTGAACAATAAAATTATTGTGCTACTTATATCTATTTGACTTTTTACCATGAGTTTTGTTTTTCTTGACATATCTATGTGTGATATCTCGCATGCAAATTTTTGTGACATATGAGAACATTAAGGGGAGCTTGAACTGCATCCTAGAATTATTTGAGTGATGTGAATTTCCTCTACATTCGTTAGGTGATTATTAATTACAGTTCAGATCTCATGACGTGACTCTTGCTAAGAGAACAATATTGTAATTGACTATTATGGGAGTTTTTCTGTTACTACAAAGTTGCTTAGTACATCAGTCACCCCGTCCCCTGAATCGGTCGCCACGTCCCTGTCCCCGTCCCCTGTCCCTCCTGTGCATTCCGGTTGGTGTCCCTACTCCCAACCCGACCGCCCTTCCCCTTTCCTCGGCATCCCGGTCTACCGTGGGCCGCTCCCAACTGGATCTGCCGCTGGTGGTGAAGTGGTAAGCATCTATGCAGCTTGTTCCATGTTACCCTCTAGCTCTCCTTCTATTCTCTTGCTCTTATCAAGTTTTTTCCGAAAACTCTAACCCTAACCTTTCGGTTGGCGGAGCCAAATTTAAAGTTGGGTATTCCTAAAATCTAAATATAAACATTTAACCTGTTGAAACTACTGTTTGAACAAATATAGAGAAAAGAAAGGAGAGTGTATTAGTGGCGAAGCTTTTAAGTGAGACAGAGAGAGCCGTTTGCTTTCATACCCTTAGCACTACATATAGGCAAGGAGAAGGACAATTTACAAGCATTCCCTCAACGAGGGTGACTTTTTACTGAGACACTAGACTAACCACTTTAAGGGGGAGTTGGCTTATACGTCATAGGTTTTCCCTAACAATATCTACTCGATTATTAGATTCTCACCGATACTACATGACCTACTATATGTTTACAACTCAAAACTTTATTGTGAGGATTGCCCTTCACAACCAACACAAGCATGCGCCACTATAAACTCTATTCTAGAACCTTGTGAAAAATGTAATGGAGAAAGCGTGTGACTTTATCATATACAAATATTGACTCTAGAGGCTTCTAGCGATAAGTAGATTGATATTCTTCTCTTGGATGACTTCATCTTTGAACTTTGACTCCTTTTACCATTTCTATGACACGGTTCATCGTCTTCGCTTGATGTGCGTGTCTTCACCTCTAGGACCTCCTTGATGCAAAGGTCTTTGTCTTCATGGCCTTTGCCTTTTGGTACGATGGCGAGCCCCGAAATTTAAAGTTGGGTATTCCTAAAATCTAAATATAAACATTTAACCTGTTGAAACTACTGTTTGAATAAATATAGAGAGGAGAGAGGAGAGTGTATTAGCGAGGGGATGCTTTTAAGTGAGAGGGAGATAACTCTTTGTTTGCATACCCTTAGCACTATATATAGGCAAGGAGAATGACATTTTACAAGCATTCCCTCAACAACAAGGGTGAGTTTTACGAGACACTAAACTAACCCTTATTAGCCCACTTTAAGGGGGAGTTGGCTTATACGTCATATAGGCTTTCCCCAATAATATCCACTCAACTACTAGATTTTCACCGATACTACATGACCTACTATATGTTTACAACTCAAAACTTTATTGTGAGGATTTCCCTTCACAACCAACACATGCATGCACCACTATAAACTCTATTCCAAAACCTTGTGAAAAATGTAATGGAGAAAGCGTGTGACTTTATCATATACAAATGTTGATTCTAGAGACTTTGATAAGTAGTTTGATATTCTTCTCTTGGACGACTTCATCTTTGAACTTTGGCTCCTTTTACCATTTCTATGACATGGGTCATCGTCTTCACTCGATGTGCAGGTCTTCACCTCTAGAACCTCCTTGATGCAAAGGTTTTTGTCTTCATGGCCTTTGCCTTTGCTATTTTCTCGTCGCACAAATCTTCATCTCTGAGGCCTTCGCCTTAGTGTCTTCTTGGCGCGCAGGCCTATAACTGTAATCAAAACCTAATGGTTGGTTTTGGTGATAATGATCACATAATTAGTGAATTAATGAGATTTGTCAAGATGACAAGCAAGTTAATAAAGATGGAGGCCAATATATACAAGCATAGATCATACTATAACAACAACTATGGAGTTAGACTCAAAAGGATCTTTATTGATTTTTGTTTGTTGAAATTGAGTTTAGGAAAAAGCCATACTGCTTAGATGTGCAACCAAATGCTCACTACTCTAAATACATACAACTTCAAACCCAGCTTTGCTAGCTAAGCCTAATTCCTATCTTTTCCTATATTGGTTGGTGCGACACTGCCATGCAACTTGTGGTACTACCATGACTTACCAGCCTCTCCATGGGTCACCATTGACTAGAACTCACTACCAACTTGTATACAAGCCACTACAAAAATTTGGCCTTCTATGACAAATGTCATATGACAAAGCACTTTTAGTCACAAAAACGATGCATTTGTGACAATTTTACAATGGATGACAAGGGTTTGTGACTAAACTGTGTTTTAGTCATAAACAACTATCACTGTACCAATATAAAACCCATCAGTTGGTAACAACAAACTAAGGAATCCAAACCCATCATCTTGTTATGTTCTCCTACGATATTTAGAATTCGTGTGTATATGCTCAGCCTTAGTGTTTCTTTTTTACATATGCCTTTACAGCTTGGTCCTCTGATCATGTTTGTGCATGCACGCTCTTCCATATTATTTTTTATTCTCCTACCGATTGTAGTATCTGTCATTGCGCTTTTGTCAAATTGAAAAGTGGACAGAGTCCAATGCGGATTTGAAAGTATGTGCTTAGTCACTTTTCATGCTTTTTCTTCTGAATTACACCCCAAATTTGAGTTGAAAAATCTTGCCACTGGTAAATGTGTCCAAGTAATATTGGGTAGACTGTACAATTTTTCCAGTTAATGTAGTGATTTGTTGTTTAATTCTTTTTGTTATCAAATCAGAAGTGTTCTTTTTCTTGGCACCTTTGCTCGTGTCCTCTTTTTTTTTTTTTTTTTTTTTTTTTTGCTCATTTTTGCCAAATTAGACATCCAAGTTAGTTATATATTCTATGTCATCTGCATTAGCAATTGATACTAGACTAATAATTGATTTTGGTTGCTTGTAGGTTGGAGGATTTAGGGTTGCTGCTGGTTGGATTTGTTTGTTTTGGTTGCTGGCAGGCTGATATTTCTGCTAGGTGGAATTGTGTGGTGTAGGAGCGCTAGCTAGTGGACCTTAGTTAATTGCAACTTGTTTAGTTGGCTGATGTGAGCACTTTTGAAAAATGTAATGAGGCCATGGCAATATCTTATGTGAATGTCAAATATGAATATGTATGACAATTGATTCATCGAGCCATTTGAATTGTATTATATATCATTATTGTTTAAATGTGTTGTTTAATGATAATTTGGTATGATTTGGGCTTACTAATAGGCTCCATGATATAGCCCATGACATATAGGCTAATTGGGCTAAATTCAGTATGGCAATTATTTTGTCGTACCAACTATGCCATGTCATTTAAAAAAAACTATTCCATGTCATATGCCACATCATGTGCCATGTCAACAAAGAGACATTTGTTGTCATGTCATTTAGTATATTATGACAAATATAGTGACAAATAACATAGTCATAACTTGATGACAAACTAAGCAATAGTCACTAAGATTAGTGACAATTGGGTCTGTTAGTCATATAGAAGGGGTTTAATGATCCACCTTCTGTGACAACTGCCATATAGTCACAGAAGGGGCTACAATGACAAGAAAAAAGTTGTAATTGTCACTATTAGTTTGTCATAGAGGGTCTAAACTCTTGTAGTGAGCCTCTCACTCCATTGAAGGCTCTCAAGCTCCACATTCAATTTTTTAGGGATTCCCTTAAGTTCTTTTGTGATATTAAACCCTAAAACAATATTAGAGAGCTTGTCCACATGCGCTTTACTCTAAAGAGAACTTGGACCGCACCCTAACTGGTGAATTATGTTTGTTACTATTCCATTTGATTTTTATTGAGTTCCTTTGTGAGATAATAACATTAAAATGGCACTGCACACTAAAGATATTACATACTCCCCTATGCTACACGAGCTCCAAGTTTGATACCCTTCATAAATCTAACCATCACAATGTCATTGTCAATCGGTGGTCGAATGCCTCAAAATTTCACACATCAAGCCATAGAGATAAGGGTCGTTTTGAATGCAATATGGTTCGAAGAGAATCCATTTAAAAAACATCAAAATCTTTAGTGCTACTTAAATTTATAAAAAAAAACCTTCATTGCTATAAAAAAGGTGTTGTTATCTGTCTAAACTAGGGGCCCCACGTGTTGCCGCGGGTATGAAGTAGGGAACATAAATGTAGAATCCATAATGTGTCTCGCTAACGTGAATGTCATATTTCTTGTGTTAGTGAACTTTAATTGCAAATGCTAGTGGGTTGTTGAGGTGGACATATTTCATGTCAAGAGAAATTGCTAGTGGAACCGAGGTAGACACTTTGCATGTCAAGAGAAGTGGATAGTGGGGTCGATAGTGGATTCTGAGGTGGACGCTTTGCATCGGAGGTGAGCAAACCCGGGGGCTCGTGGCGCTAGTGGGTTGTTGAGGTGGGCTGCTGAAGCGGATATGCACAAGTCGCCTTGCCTTGTTCGGTTAATGTCGTGGGAAGCTCGTGATGTGCCCGGCATCGTTGTGGATGGTTGACTCTCGCTCCATAGCGAGACCGATGGCAATGAGGATGACATGTTTGCCATCGTACTTCAGACTTGCCTTCGCCTTTGCATATCATTTTCATTAAATAAAAATGACCTTACTTAGATGTCCGTACCTCCTCGAGTTAGCCATTGTCAAAAGACCTTCTCCAACCAACCTTTGTCAAGAGACCCCAACATGAGACCTTCGCCAGGGACCTTCATCATAGAGACTCTGGCCAAGGGATCTCTGCATGGAGCCTTCAGCGGGGCTTTGTGTGGAGCCTTCACTGGCCTCTCACGTGAAGCGACTTCTTGATGGGCATGAGTTTGAGAAGCCACTGTATATACCGTCAAATTTGATTAGCTTGACATGACACATGGTGGATGATTGCCTTCATAAACTCCCTTTTTAATACACGTGCCCTTGTTAGCTCGTTAAATCTTAATATCATAAGATCGAGAGATGGAGGCACACAAGAAATAGTCTTGGCAAATTATTGGTGAATTTTTGATATGAGAGTAATAATATTGAGGAGTCGGTGGACAATGGGTAATTATGTTCCCACTTTTTTTGTGTGTGTTTGAGTGAAATTTAGAATCTTTTGATGAAAGATAAAAAATGATACTCTGGACATAATATAATTTGCACACGTATATCTATCTATACTTATTAAGGCGGTATGACGAGGTGTGATGAACCACCATTTTAAATCGACTAGGTGACATGACATCTAAATGAGTATGAAAAACTTCGGTGCTGGAGTGAAGGAAATAGAAAAAAGATCAAGAAAAAAAACTAAGAAAGCCCAAGCGTAGTGACCACCGAGCAGCCCATGTAAGTTGTACCTTCCCTGACCCTTTTCTTCTGTAAGGTGCCGCCTCTTCGCTCCCTCTCGCTCTCCGACGAGGCAACAACTGGTGGGCCGCCGCCGCCGCCGCCGCTGGTGCTGCTGCTTCTATCAGGTGCCGCCTCTTTCTCTCTCTCTGCCCCCTCCGTTGACATCTGCAGCCGGCACCTCTCGTCCGGTCCTCCCTGCCGCTTCCCCTCCCCTTCTCCCATGCGCCCCCCTTGCAGATCGAAGCTGCCATGGCCATAGGAGCCGATGGTGCGGAGATGGGAGTTTGGCCTTCCCCAAACCCTGCTGGTCCTCCTCTGCTCTTCCTCTTCTTCTCCCTTGCCTCCACTTTTGCTTTGCTGGATTTTGGTCGTGGCGATGGGGACGCCCAGGATTTGGACGCCTAGGCGACGACTTGAAAACCATGTATATATCATACACGGGATCCCATCATACATATATCAAACATATACTCATTTTTTTTCTCAAAATAATTGGGTATTCCCAGGAATACCCATGCATCCAGCTGGATCCGCCCATGAACCTTTTTTTTTTTATATATTTGATCTAATCTGTTAGCTAGTTGCTGGTACATTTTTCCTTCATCTGGCTCAATTGATGTAACTTGTACATGTATAGAATGTATTGGTATATTACTTAATATACTTGTGCATTATGTGATATTGCGATTTGGTTGTAGGATTTATAATTCTATATGGTTTTTTAAGCTTCTATCTGACATATTTCAAACTATTAGGATGCTGTTTGAACTATTTATATTGTAATTTGAGACTTAGTATGCTACTTCATTTTTTTGGGGACAATTTTATGGTACTTTACCAAATTGCTAAATGTTCTTTACTGGTTTGGATGTTCGGCATAGTCCATCAAAAATCCTTGATCCGCCACTGGTATTTTGCCTACTAACTTTGATTGTTTTGCAATAATCATCGGAGTGTGCACATGTACACCCATGTACTTTTACTTGATCTGCCCCACTGTTGGAAGGAATAGTAAGGTGGAACATTCATAAGCTGGGTATGGCATGTGAGTAGTGTTCAAAACGAAGTAAAATGATTGGGTATTACACGCGAATCGTATCATTATGTGCTAATCAGGTGGTGGGGGCGATCCTAGTTCCTAGCTTGCATAGGCGCTGTACTGCCTAGCGCCTAGGGCACCGAAAGTAAGCTAAGCATGATTAATCGTTTGTGTTTTTTTTTTTGTCTGTTGAAGCAAGATACAGTACCAACACAAATAAGAGTCAAAATGATGGGTTCTAAATACATACCAATGTTCAAAAAGGCGACATTAGGTGGCGCCTAGGGCGCGACTATGCGCTTAGGTGAAGGGGGTCCCACCTGGCCTAGGGGTAGGCGGGCCCCTAAGTGGCACCAACTTTTCGGCGACACCAGTGGGGAGGTGGAGGGGTACCGCGGCACCTTGGGGTGTATGCGATCCCTCGGTGGCGCCCGGTGTCCCATGTGCAGATCCGGCGACCTGGGGACGAGGCGGAGCAGAGAGCGCCGCCGGCGGTGGATGATAAGACAGGGACATCGGGCGGCGGCGGCGGCGGTAGAGGCAGTGACATCAGGAGCCCGAGAAGGAGGAGGTAGAGAGGCGGGCAGTGATGGAGGTGGCTGGGAGGAGGCCGGTGGCGGCGGATCTGGCGGCGTAGGAAAGAAGAGGCGGACAGCTCGTGGCTGGGAGCAAAGAACTAGGCGCGACTGTGTGGTGGTGCGAGGTGCGGCTGCGGCTGGGAGGAGGGTAGACGGTAGGGAGGGATGGATGAGCAGTGACATCAGGAGCCTGAGAAGGAGGAGATAGAGAGGCGGGCAGTGATGGAGGTGGCTGGGAGGAGGCCGGCGGGCGGCGGCGGTGGATCTGGCGGCGGTAGGAAAGAAGAGGAGGATAGCTCGTGGCTGGGAGCAAAGAACTAGGCGCGACTGTGTTCTGGTGCGGGTGCGGCTGCGGCTGGGAGGAGGGTAGACGGTAGAGAGAGGATGGATGAGCTGGGACTATATAAGGTGGGATGGGCTGCTTTTGATGGGCCTTTCTATGCAACTATAGACCTGTAGTCTTCTATTTCTTTTTTTAGGTAATAAATATGTGTATACACAATGTATATTTGTGAAACGCCTAGGCTCCCCTAGGCTCGCTAGGCTCTAGGCGGTGGGCCAACCACCTAGAAACCACCTAGCGCCTTGTTGAACATTGGGACATAAACAAGACTTCCAAAACAAATGAAAGCAACTCTTAGAGAAATCAGAAATGATACACTGATATCTATCCTTCATTACAAGGCCAAACGCCAACTAAATCACAAATGAAAATTATAAAATGAGCTCAAGGAAACTAGAGAGAGTGGCATGTCCTGCATTACCGGCGCACTCATGCACAAACTTCCTGCTTGTGTAATTCCCATCCATTCTGTAGGTGGAGCATTGCGGCGCAGCCACACCACATCCGCTAGTCCTTGTATGAGTGTGCACCGCCAAGCAGCTGTCACTGCACTCCAGGAGGCTCTCTATCCTGCCTCTGAGCCTGAGGCTAAGCCTAGCAATGATGTCAGGAGCAAAGGGGTGGCAAGGAGGCCACACTTTCTCTCTCTCTCTCTCTCTCTCTCTCGAACGTGCAGGAGAGCTGTTGTTGGCAATCTGCCACTCCCAGCAGGTGATCCCCCCTGCCTCTTGCTCCTCCCTCTCCCCTGAACCGAGGTAGAAGATGAGCAGTGAGCTCAACACACCCACACACGACACGGTTTCAGCAGTGGCTGAAACCTGAAACTCTGAATGTTGGGCAATTGAACTGAATTGCATTGAGAGTGAATACTCCTATATATACAAACTACTTGTACCATCTAAGGTACACTAGAGTATGGCTGGGTACAGCCCTTCTACTCCTAGGACATGGCTGAGATCAGCTCACTACTTGTACTTCTACCAACTACAAGGTACATAGTGACCTAAGCCACTTCTCTACATGGCTGACGCCATGACTGCTGCTGCAATGGAGTGGACAGCACAAGCTAATCCTAAGCATGTCTAATTTGCAGCAAACAAACAAGCAATCAGCAGATTATATCTTACAGCTGTGTGTCATTTCATTGAAAGGAGAGCACGCTTAATGAGGAGCTCACGCTCCCCTCGCAACCAGCGATGATGCTAGAAGAACTCTGGCACGAGGAGGTCAGGTTCCTTCTGGTAGCTCTTGCAGCCAACTGCCAACCCCTTATCTACCCTCCTGGGTTCTTGCTTTGTTTTGTGCTCCTGCCCTTGTGATTGCTCCTGCACTTTGTTTTCTCCACGCTCATGCCTCCTCGCGCGCTCTAGCACTCTGGTTTTTGTGCTTTCCTGCCCCACACACGCTTGCTCCTGCATGCCTGCCTGCAATTGCTAATGTTCAATTAGCCACACAGAGCCTAAACAATGTTGCAGGGTTCCAATTACCGCTTAATCGAGCCTAGGCGTATGTTTAGTAACAATTTTGGAACACTGGTTGTAGCAGAGGAAAGGGCCTCGGTCGAAGAGGAAGGTGTTATCACGGGTATAGATGGAAAGGCCTGTAACAGGGATGAGTATGAGGCGGTGCCGTGGGGAAGCAGGGGATGGTGTGGGAGAACTGTTGATTAGCTTCTGCGGATGATAGCACTTGACATGTGGATATGGCCTACCATGGCTGATAGATTGGGAACTAGATCAGGATGTGTGTGTGTGGTGGTGGTGGTGGGGGGGGGTGGGGGGGGGGGGGGGTTGCATTTTTGCTAGGTCATGGGTGTGATGTGAATGGAGGTGGTTGATAGGCTGTTTATTTGGGATTGAGCTTTTGGTTGGTTGATTGCCTGACTGTGGTAATGGCTCATTATACTCTTATTTTCCCTTTCTGGCTTATAATTATGTCTGTGTTTTTAAACTACAAATTTAATTTAGTTTTGTATGGGCGCCACCTCCCTTTGTGCCATAAGTACCTAGGTGGTATGATATGAAGTGCAGGGTCTCCTTACCATACCTTACCCCCTTAATAACTTACTCAATCCTCTTCTTACCTTGTCCATAATTTCCCATGCCATCTCTGAGCTCCCTACCCAGCCCCTGCTTACCCTCCCTCATGACCCTGCTCCTCTTATCCATACATGATCTTCTAGCCTTACCTCCTGTCTTCGATGATTAGAGGCCTGTTACAGGCATATGCTTTACTAAACTTACCAGATCTGAGATACTTTTGGGATACACAGTTTAATTTTGCATCTAGGATCAGTTCATGTCTCAGCAATGTTCACTTTTTTGTGTCAGATCTGTTCCTGCTTCTCTGGTGGTGCCTGGAATTCGGATCAAAACTGAAAGATAGGAGGAACATATATCAGTTTGAGTGTAAATAGAGGTTTGCCCTGCTTGTTTATTCCCTCTGTTGTGTACTCATGTACAGCTGTGCCTGTATAGTTATTTTTTTTAATGATGATGACTGAACCTGGACAGTTCTAGTTGAGATGTCTGACTGTGACTTATATGTGCCAAATAACTCATTTTGACAGTTGCTGCATTTCTTTAGCCATAACTGGTAGTGAAACTGCAGTAAAAAACTGTTAGTGAAATTCCCATCTTTGTCCAGTCTTGCTAGCCTCAACTGCCGATCCATTGCCTGGTCTTAAAGACACCGTGCAACATAACATTGTTTACCATACTGCATACACTAAAACTAGTTATTCAAGTTATTAGCATGACTGAATTTTGTTGCGGTTTATGGATCTATTTATTACGCACCCTGGCTTCTTGATTGTCTATATAATAGGTTCCTAATTTTTCAGCAAAGCTCTTGAAAGATTAAATCCTGTCAGCCTGTGGATAGAATTATAGTCTTCTTATTTGTGTTTCTTTATTATTTCAGAAAAATAGGTATAACTGTGAAAACTGTGTAGAATTAGGTGACATTTTTTTTTCGAGCAGGCATATATGCCCATATTTCATTAAGAGGACAGGAATGGTCAATAGACCTACAACATAAGCAAGGATGATGATGGTGAGCAGCCAACACCAAAGCAGAATTAGGTGACATGACAGAAACCTTTTATCATACCCTTACCAATTTTTGGTATATACCGTTCGCTTTTTCCAGACCAAATAGTAAAAAAAAAATCCTGCATATCCAGCTATCCACCCTCCGTCCATGACCCGCTCTGCAGCCCAAGACTCAGTCTGACCACTTATGCAAGAAACCAATCAAGCGCATAATACTAACAATGTCCCTACCGAGGACGAGGCCAAACAGCAACTAATTGCATAGCCTTATGTAGGTTAAGGATATTTTGCATAACCCCTTAATACAATGCAATACTAACACTGTAACACAAGGAACCAATCACACCCAATGAGTTTACTTTTTTTTTTTTTGCGACTCCCTATGAGTTTACTTTCTTATTCGTGTTTTGATTTATTTGAATTTTGAACAGCTGTTGCATGGTGCCGCATGTGTTGTAACAGATGACTCCAAAATGGAGTGCACACTCTTCAAATAGTTACAGAGAACTATCTTCACATGAAAATGCAGAGTGCAAATCAACCTTAACAGAGTCAGTCCCTTCACCTACAAGCTGTATTGGTTTACACACTGTGAACCCAATGTGCTCCCTTTCTTCACAAAAGAAGGGTGGCAATGTTTATAAAAAGAAGAAAGATGGACAAGGATTCAAATTCTCCTATAGCAATTGAAGAGGCTAAAGAAATCGCAGCTCAAAGTTGCACACTTTCTGATGATCACTGCGTCATTACTGCTACCCATTGAGCCAAATTCTGGTACGAATGATAGATGCTTCGTTTCAAGTATGTCTCCATCTTCCATGATTCTACACAAAAAGAACGCTGCTGAATGTTCCTCATCAAATATTGGCTCTGCAGAATCAATTACTGAGCATGTTTCACCAAGGGATCTCTGCATTGCCATACTGATAAAAGATGGACTTATAAATGCATCAAGAACAAGGATGATACATAAAGAGGAATTCACTGATGATAATGCTAACTCTTTGTTGGCATGCAATAATTATAGCCGCTTGGAGCGTTCATTGAAGATGCTGATATGTGATTCTTGTGAAGCAGCATTTCATTTGTCTTGCATCCCTTGTATTGAAGAGGTACCTACTGATGAATGGTATTGTGCTCCATGCTTGTGTAAGAAACCCAAGAGTCTGTATGGCAAACTCTCAGAGGGCAAGATCAAGCCTTCCAGGAATACTAACACAAGGCCTCATGGGATGAGTCACATAGAGTACATGCTGAAGGATGCTGAACCATATGTTACTGGGGTTCGAATTGGTAGAGATTTTCAGGCAGAGGTGCCAGAATGGTCTGGTCCATCGTCCAGGTATGTTTATTTATGCAAGACATTAAGCTTTGCATTAATTATGGAATTGGGTCATGTAAATTTGGGTGTGTCAAAATTCAGTTTCTGAAGATTGCTAGTTTCTTGGAGACAATATTTGTTTATTTTAAATTTTTTAATTATCATGACCGCTATGATCTACTCTAGAATTTAAATTGTTTTTTCCCTTAAATCAAACTATGCTTTACTAGAAAATTAAGCAAACTGACCACCAAACTAACTAATAAATGAGGGGTAAGCTAGTCTTTTTGCCAGACAGCTTCTTTGGTTCTAAAATTGCTTGGATACATTGTATTTCAGAACAGAGGGAGTATTTGTTTAATTGTTTTTGCTGTAGTTATCTATTCTATCTTATAGCTAATTGTACCTTTCTCTCAAAAAGGAACAATGTTGCTTTCTATTTATATTCAAACATTGATTTCCTGTCCTTAGATTCAAAAACCAATTCTTTAATGGTGCAGCCTTCAGTGTATGAGCTTCACATATATGGTTTATGTATGCCACTCTACTAGTCTATTTTAAGATGACATTTCTTGCTGGTTAAAATTTCAATGTTTCTTCTTATTGGTAAATATTTCAGTCCATGTAATTTGTGATAAGTTATCATGTGATATGTTATTTTTTTTTTTTCATACTGTCATTGTCTCTGGACCCTTTCATTAATTTGCAATGCTCATGTTTATATATTCTGTAATTATTTCTGCAGCAGTGATGGTTACTTTGATGAGCCCTGTGAATTTAGTTCTGCAGAACTAACTACATTTAATGTAAGATTTAACCACTAAATTACTAGTGTTCCCCATAAGATGTCTCTTAAGCTTCTTTTTTATTTAAGTGTAGTTGTGCAAAATTGGTAAAGAAAGTCATTCTTCCATTGGTAATTGGATCCAATGCCGTGAGACCTTGAATCCAGGAGACTTCGGACAAAGCCAGTTATATGCGGAAAATGGAGAAGGTGCATAAATTTTCTGTTTTATGAGTTCCTAGATATATATTTGTCTTCGTTAGTATTTATATATTTATTTTTTAAAAAGAATGTAACAATTCAAATCTAAGATAATTTTAATTTTAATTCCCATTCAGCAACAATTTTTCTGTAGGTTATGACCAAAGGTGCTAATGGTCTGTGAGCGAACCATAACTATCCCAAACCAATCACGTTTGCCCTCAATACCCACTCCACACCACCATTTATTCTCCCACAAAAATCAATCCACACCAAACTTCATGCATTATTAAATCCAACCCAACCCAATCCAGGATCTCAAACCACAATTTCAAATCAGTTTAAGAGTATAGCAGAGCAAACCACGCACCATGGGCCTTTCTGATCGTGACCAGCGGCATGGCCAGTGACTCCATCTTGCGGTGGAGTTGGACACCATCCTGAACCCCAAGTTCTGTGACATCAACAACAAACGACCTGGGCACGGATGTCAACAGGTGTATCTTACATCGGACCTAATGGCTGGCTACTGCGACAAAGAGGGTGCCGATGCGGTGCAGCACCTTCCGAGCTGAGGCTGAGGCACAACAGTCACATGCAAGCCCATGCAGGGACGGCCAAATAGCTGGCCATGAAGCTAGCTCTGGTGTGGTGGCGCAGCCCCTGGACTCCCTGCTCTCAGGTGGTGACATCAAGCCTCACAGCAGCGGTGACTCGGACAAAGGCGTCGAAGCTGGCCAGACCCAACCACGGATTGATCCACTTTTATGTCTTACTCCCGACCAAACTGGACCACTAGGCTTTTTGAGCCCTTTTCCCACCAAACCAGATTAACCCAAAATAAAAACCAAACCATGAAATCCGGGTTTTGGCCCAAACCATTAGCAGGTTTAGTTATGACTCAATGAATGTTGGGAGCTTTATAATTTATCCTTTACCATCATACTACAGTGTGGCTAGTAGTGATTTCATCTGGGAAATTGGTAGAAGCTGTTCAAACATGCTTAGCTGATCGAACTTGGTCCATTTATGGCCAGACATGGTATACAAATAAAATCTTTATGAAACATATTAATTTTTTTGTGGGCAATTGCTAATTTACTAGTGCTTTGAACTGTGATTGCAAAACATCGCTGAAGAAAATTGCAAATGACATCATAACTGTCATTCAAGTTAACTTGACCACTTTTAAAATATATGGAATTTAGCATACATGTTGCATAATACAGTTTACCCGATCATATTTGTTGTGGAACTAGATGTAACTGAAAAATTAAGTGATACCCTTGCCTTCTAGTTCGACTGAAAAATGTGGAAGTTTAACACAAGCATATATTAGCTTTTCCTTGACCATATCTAATGCATTTATAAAGGTACACTGTAAATATTTTGTTCTTGTGGAATATCCTGCAGGGCTCCACTATATGTTGTACAGTCAGATGATTGGGATTGTTTTTGTTGTCTTCTTTGGGATCCAGCCCATGCTGATTGTGCTGTTCCACAGGTAATGTTTTACTTATTTTGTTACAGTAACTACTTAAATGTGTAAGCATCTGGCTCGGTTAAGCATTACATGTGCAGGGTGGTATAGTATCTTAATTTGAATTTTTGAACTATGAGTTGATGATTTTATACTTGTTTCTTGTTATCCTAACTTGCATGAAAAAATTATGACGGTTCAATTTTTAATTTTGTTTCGTATTATCCAACTATCCGATGACCATCTTGGTAAACAAAGAAAGGTGTGGGTATAGTACTCTAATTTGAGCATTCCATTTGATGATTTGATAATTGATACTTGTTTCTTGTATAGCATAATGTTTTTATGACAGCTTCAAATTTTAATTATTTTATTTCTTATTATAGCCAACTATCCAATGACTATCTTGGTATAGAAAGAGATCTGTTATTTTACAGCAATGTTTAGTTGCTCCAATGGTTTACAAAATCACTTTTGATTTTTGAACTGTTGTTTTCTTTGCCAATTCTACACTAATGATCTGTCATGATAAGATGTGTAAATATTGAATGCCTGGTATTAAACTGTCTTCAGAAGACCAACTCTGAATTCCTAGCTTGTCTACAATTGCCTGGTTTGAATATTGCATACTATTTGTCTAGCCCATGTGGGTACAAATGTACAATGCTTGCAACTTGTGTAATTGTAAAGCTAAATATTTAGAAGTCAATATTTCTCTAAACAAAGGTGCTCTAGCAGCTAGAGCAGGCTTATTCCTAACATGGCCCTCGATATGTTAGACAGTAAAGAGCAGTAAGAAACTACAGCTAGAACTGATTTTGTTGCCACTTAATAAGTACTCCCTCCATTATCTTTTTATTAGGCGCGGAGGCCAGTATTCAAGTGCCAAGGAAACTTATATATCGAGGAGTAGTAGTAATGCAGAGTCGATGTGTATGTGCCGCTTTTTGCATGCATACATGAAGCGAACCAACACAGTCGACATTAAAAACTGATTTAGTCTCGCATGCAAAAGGCAGCAAGTTCCATGCAAATCGAAAATGCCGCGGCCTGCGCCCTAACAAAACATCATCAGAAACAAAAAATCACTGGCCGCCCTATAAAAAAGATAATGGAGGGAGTATTTTCTTGAATAATGGCTCTGTTCGATAAAAATTTGTGATTATCTATCTGTGCATGATCACACACACCGTGCATTCTTTTCGTTCAGTGGAACTATGGTATCCCCCACTAAGTAGATATCAGGAATTTAGTTCTTTGATATTGCTGTTCTTTTCTGGTTGGGATGAAATGGAACCAATAAGAGGTCAAGCGGGCTGTATGTATTGACGATCTGCTTCAACCAATACGTTAAAGTTTTGTTTTTTCTTTAAATAATACCATAAAAATGATTGATATTTGATAGTCTGCCCTAGTGGTTGTCGTCTAGCAAGCACTTCAGAATCCTGTCTTTTTATTTTCATGTTCATAATATGGTACGTAAGGGTGGGCAGAAAAAAACCGAGATGAGACTAAATTACCGAATTTTTGGTCTTTGGGTATGGGTTTCTGTTTGGGTGCAGATGGTGGATGATCAAATTTACTTATGTTAGTTCGGTCATATACCTTCGTAACCGAACAGACCAAAATCTAACCCTTCCCCTTATTCTCTTAACTTCTTTTCCCATCCACCGCGTGATGCATCGTTATTCAGTTATCCTCCACATACATTCTCTCCCTGTCCATGTCTGTTCCTCTCTCTCATTTGCATCCTGGCCATGGCACTGCCGCAGGTCACTCCACAATTCTGGCACTGCCGGTCACTCCACCATCCTGGCCGTGGCACCAATCTCTCGATTAATCACTTTGTTTGTCACATCATTCACTCTCTTCAGACTTCCGGAAGGAGATGCAGACTGAGCCATGTGTCCTTGAATAAGATGGTGGCCAGCCCGATACACGTTAAGGAAAACCATGAGAAGCGCCTTCATGGAGTACAACCAGCGTGCGGCCATGAGCTGCTGCTCATAGCCTTGCTTGACGCCTCCCACACACTGCAACAGCAGTGTGCAGGGAGCTCAAAACTCCACATGGTGGTTTCACTACATGGCATCTCCACTCCAGCGTCACGCATCCTATCTCTCTCGCAACTCCTGCCCAAGCTCCTCCGAGCTCCCAATGTCCTAGTGAGCATTGGTAGCTTGGGTTCATCAGCACCCGAACGGGAAAAATGGTTACCTGAATTACTTAGAAACCCCAATTAAAAAGGACCGAAAATGCCTACCCGAAATTTGGGTTAATAAGTCAGAATGCCCACCCGTTGTTTCACAGCAAGCCATCTCCACTCCAACAAAGCGTCATGGCATCCTGTCCTGGCAACTCTGGCCCAAGTTCCTATGAGCTTCCCATGTCCCAGTGTGCATTGGTAGCTTGGGTACATCTGGCACCCGAACTGAAAAAAACAGTTACTTGAATTATTGGGTAGGCAATTTTATGATAGCTTTTTGGGTGCAATTATAAAAAACCGAAATTTAAAATACTGAGAAACCGACCTGAAGTTTGGGGCAAGACAGAATGCCCAACAGCACACAAGATACTGCTGACATTATCATCAATTATCTTGGTTTTTCTGAATTTTGTGTTCCACTGTAGGAGTTGAAGACTAGTGAAGTTCTAAAGCAACTGAAGCTTTTAACATGGTATGTTCCAATCCTACAAACTAGTCCATTTTATTTTGAAATATTTTGTTACAGGTTCTAGAATAAAAATGCAGTATTGACCTTTTCTTGCATGGTTGAGAAATCTATGAAATTTGGTAAGAGGCAAGGAATGAATGCCATGAATCTGTTACATTTGGACATGGGCTAGCCTGTTTGTTTCAACTGTCTACATAGTAATAATAACCTGTAGGGGGCTTGATACTTACATTCTTACAACATAGTAGTCATGGATCTCTGAGCACTTAGGGCGTGTTTGGTTGGCATCTGAGATAAACCAGGCTGTACTTGGGCAGGCCAGGCGGCGCATGCACATGCGGTGTTTGGTTATCGTACTCACAGAGCCTGACTGTTTGGAGATTTCGTTTGGTTCACTGCATGCGAGCATCGGCTGTCTCACTGACATGTCTCGCCTCCGCATGCATGCTTGACCTTTCGCGCGAGCCTGGCAGCGTGGGAACACTCGATTTCTGCATTCGCCTCGAGCTTGGCTGAGGGGGGGTTTGCATGAGCGCAGCCTGGCTGAGGGCATGCACAGGCAACCAAACACGGAGACCCTGCATCCCGGCGAGCCTAGTCAAGACGGGACGCGAGGCAACCAAACAGCCTTAGGGTATTGGTAGGCTGGATGGGAACTGGGCCAGGCTGCGTGTGCTGCACAAGCTGGTGTTTGGTAGGCTGAACAGGGTTGCAGGACAGGCTGGCACGCTCCCTAAAGCGCAAAGGATGCTGCATGTAGAAAGCAAATAAGGTCTGTTTCTACTGGGCCAGGCTCGCTAGCATGCAATGGATGGATCTTTGAATCAGCACCCGTCACTTTTTGTGTTGTTTTTCTCCTCCACAAAAAGCGCTTGTCCATGGTGGACGACTTGTTGTCTTGCCCATCAGCTCCCTTATGCAGTCTTCCTCCCTCTCTTGTTGCATCCCACCCCAAACCTCTACACTTGACCGTGCAGTAGCCGAGGCCAGGCACAGTGCTCCGTGACCTCAAGTTCCGCAGTCTAGGGGTTCATGGGAGAGTGGACAGGATGGAGCCGGTTTTGGGTGAAGGCTCGTGATGGCGGCGTTGGGAAGCACCATGTTGAGACCATCGTGCAGCCAGACACCCATGTTGATGAGGACCCTGCCAAAGCATCAGTGAAGAAATCGAGTCTCTCCTCTCCTTGAGGCGGCGGCATGGCCCGGCATCAATGAGCATGGCAAGTGTGCACTCAACGTCCCATGAGTGAGGCGAGATGCGTGCGGGGGCTTCTTCGATTTGTCATGTTCCATTCTCGTTTTTGTGCTCACAAGGTGTTTGTACAAAAACCTAAGAAGTAACAGGGAATATAAGAGATGGTATGGGTAAGCATAGACGCTTTTTGTACAGCCTACCAAGCACCAGATTCTCATGTCTAGCTCCATAGATACATCAAACCAAGCGAGGGCCAGTTGCACCAACTCAACTTGCGCTATCTTGGCCCTGGTCCTTCTCATCCATACGGGCCACCTGCGTCCGGTCTAAGCAATCACGCCTTTAATGGGGGCTGTGTCTTTGCAAAATACTAGGTAATGGGCCACATATATTTGATGTTTTAAATTGCTATTACCATTGTGCTGATGCTTTTCAACTGTTAAAACTACCGTATGATGTTCATGCTGTTGAAACACCATGGTTAGTCTAGCAGAAGTCTTCTGGCAATACAGACATTACCAGTTTATAGTTGTACATTGTTGCTTTTTACTGATCTGTTGTGATATTTATGTTGAATTTTGTTTTTAGGACATTTCTAGACAAATCCTACTCAAGTTATGGGTTTTACTTGTAAATATTTTTTGTATTTAGTGTATCAAGTCTAAACCCAGTTGTCTAGTTTTGTCCAATGATTGTTTTTGGTTCAAACTGACACTCTTTATGCCAACCATATTCAGCTGAAGAATCAGCCGGTGGACAAAAACCAGAAGCCTGCATAAATGCCAGTACAAAGAGTGGGTGACTCCTTAAGAGAGGATACCCATTATGATTGTATGAATGAGTTGCTGTATATGGCGTTATCTTGTGTAGCTAGCCATCTGTAGTCCATAGAACATGTGGGAATTATGTTGTTGTAGCCTGAACAAAATGATCGCAGACGCCTCCCCCTCTGTACCACCGTCTTCTATGGGTTTTGGTACACAAAGGTTTGTACCACATAGATCTGTCTGCGCAGTTCAGGGAGCAGCGTGTCGGTACTGTTGTAATCGCTGCCAAACCATCCTGCGCCAAATTTTGTTCTGGGTAACTTCTGGATGAGGGTTGGATGACTGAAGGGGAAACCAATTCAAAGTATGTGGTATAATGCTTGCTTTCCATCACTTTATCCTACAATCGATGTCGTTTTCTAATTAACTGCTGAGCGTTTATGTAGAATCTGTAGATATAGGTGTTTGGTTTGAGTGCTTTGCATTTCATGACGAGGCATCTTGCAGTGTCTACCATCATTCTTTCCAGGAATGGAATACTGGGCCTAGAATCCACTTTTCTTTTAAGCCCATGCGGCCTTTTTTCCCTTGAGCGCAAAATAGCCCTGTACATATGCTTTAGTGAAAGCAGTTTTTCCTAGAAAACAGTATTTCTAGTGCTCTGAGATTGCAAAGCTGTTGATTCTCTACATATATCTTGCGCTAAGTGTGATATGAAATTGCAAAGACGTTGATTCTGTACATATCTTGTGCTAAATGTAAAGTGTTGCAGTGAGTTAAGTAATGTTGTACTCTTATATGGAGCAGTTTCTCCTACAAAATAGTGCTCACCCGCTACACAGTGAGTTAAACCCAGAACTTTTATTATTAATAAAGAAAACCAAAACAAAAAGTGATATTATAGACAACATCTGCGAAAGGTCTTTAGTGTAGTGGTTAGAAAACCTGAAGATCATGGAGCAGGCATGGTTTGACTTCTTTTGCTAGTGAATTTAAACCAACTCGCCGTAAAAACATAAAAAAAAGTCAAACAAACTATAATTTGGACCGAATCGGTAAGTGTTGTGGTGAGTAAGTTGACCGAACACGCAATTGACACGAGCGATCAATCCACGCGCGGAGCTCCCGCCAAAACACCTCTGGGGCATATGCTGCCAGCCAGATTTTGAGCACAAAAAAATGTGCGGCCTGTAGATATGAAGCGTGACCGTATGAGCATCAGTGACCGACAAGGCTGAAGAAGTTACGTGCCATCAGGACTGTCGCGACCAAAATGATCACTGTCAGCAGCTGGGCTGTACGCTGAAGAAGCCGCATCCCATGTGGGCGATCCGGAACGGACGGACGGTACACAGACGAGACGAGACGACCCGCAGTGATTCCGCTGCCGCCTCCGTTCAGTCACGAGCAGCAACCGCAACTCCGTCGCAGTATATACTCGTTTCTGGCAGCGCGACGGGGAGCAGTCAATGGCACGGCAGGCTGGCATCAGTAATTCCTCCTGGACGGTGCACTACAACGCAACGCAGCAGTGATCGGATCGGGATCGGAGGGACGGCCAGCCATAGAGCGGTGCATGCCATATCGAGGCCTCTCTCTCTCAGCGTGGACGCCGATGGATCGTTCGCTCACCATCCGGCAGCCCCGCCGGCAGGTATAGCTAGGAAGCGTGCACGTGTACGCCGGACCGGACGGCCACCCCGGCAAGTGCGAGCACCGAAGACCCGACTCCCTCCTGCTGGTCCCTGGGCACGAGCGATCGAGCGTACTAGTAGTACACAGCAGAGCACGGCACCGCAGGTGGTGGTTTTCAACGACATCACTCCAGGGTGGCCGTAAGCATCCGTGCGCGCGGTGTCCCCCCGGTGCGCCTTGTGTGGTCCGTCGCCCGTCAGGGCGCATCTATCCCATCCATCCACTGGCCGCGCTGTACAGTACGTTCCTCTGATGATGCTTGACGCGTATCTGATCGTGGCTTGCTTCTGTCGACTTTGTCTGGTGTCTGGACGCATTGCTGCTTCCAAAAGCAAAAGTTGCATGAATCATTCTCCGGGGGCATGCAAAGGATCAGGTCATCATGCCGTTCCAGGCGCAAATGCCATGCCCATGCAACTGCTACTCCAGCTCGGCTCACGTCACAGGGGTATGCATGGGGAGCGAACACAAAATTTGTCCGGTTATACTGGCCGCCGGCCGCTGCTCTAGGAGCACACCGCATTGGCCAGGCTCCGTTCGGTTGACCTCCTCTGCCCTCTCCATTGACCTTGGACCCGGCTAGTCCCGTCTTCGTCCCCAAACAAATTAATAGAAGAATGGGCGTTGGCCCAGCCGGCCGTCGCCGCCCGATTCGCCGAGGCAGACAAGTGGAGACAAAGCGAGCGGCGATCGAACCCAGCCCGCTGCCCACCTCGCGCGCTCAACGTCACGCGGCGCGGCGCGGCAGCGGCGAGCACGTCTTACAAAAAGTGGCGATAATGATCGGCACCACCAGTAACCACCCCTGCCGTATACAATATTCACCACCCACGACCACGACTTGCGCACGGCGGCCAGGCCAGGGGACGGTCGCGCTCGCGCCCAGACGTCATGATCCACGCATCGTCTCGTGTCGTGTCGTGGACTCCCTCGCCTCGCCACGGACGGACGGACGGCGACGGCCTCGGCCCCCCCTCCATGTGCCGCACCAGGAACCCACACCCTGCGTGCGGTGCGGGCGCCAGCGGTGCACGGCACTGCTGCTGCTTTGTTTCTACTCCTCGCGCCGCATGACTTCCGTGGTCCCCACACGGTTTCTCCCCACGAAAGCCGCTTTCTCCTGGGCTTTGGCTTTGGCCTGCCTTTTTTCTCGCTTTTCCAACCAAACCCGCGAGTAGACGAGCGCGCGCAGGAACCCATGTGGCACCGCCAGGGCGGGGGGGCTGCTGCCTGCGGCGGCCTGAGCCTGCCCAGTTGCCTCCATTCCCTGCGCTGCAGCGCCGCGGTTTCACAAAGGACTGCAGGTGCAGACGCCCAGACACAGCCGACACTAGTCTCTGCCAGTGCACACACATGGCAGGTGCGCAGCGCAGGGGCACGTGACGTGCCGTGGCTTTGCCTTGTCGACCAAGGAAAACAGGCAGGTGCACCGGCGCCCGTTCTCATTCCGGTTGCCAGCGGCAGCCGAACTGCAAGATTGTGTGTGCCGGGGCATATCGAATCGGTGCCCTTTTTTTTTCTTCGGACGTACGCTCGATCGGTGTTGTTTGGGAATCGAACAAAAGGATCGCACCCTGATACTCTCGATCCTCGATCAAATCAACCAACAAAGTTAAAGGTTTAAAGTAAGGTCCCGTATCGGACGGGAGAACGCATGATCTGTTGGGGATTAAAGAAAATCGTTGGTTATTTTTAAATGTAGCCTTTTTGCACACATCCCTTTTCCGGAAGGATCGATTATTATTATATAAACGAAATGAGGTAAAAACTTAAATTAACATACTTACTGGTTTACCGATCGAGAACGGTATTTCCTGACTTCGTGGGGCGATCCTCGCAATCAAGTAGCTTTTGCTGGCTCCATCGGCTTTTCGATTTCCAAAGGCTTTTACCCCACTTGAAGTGAGCCAAAACCGCCCTCAAAATGTTGTCAAGTCTAGCTCCGCTTAGCTTATTACAAGACGGTTGTATGGGCAAAACAACCAAATATGCTCAATATGTCAGGCCTAACAAACCAACAAAGAAATGCAATTGAATAGCTCCTGGTGAATTTGCTTGTCTCCGCGTTCACCTGTTCAACCAGACTAGTGCTTGATGGCGAGATGGCCGGATAACATGTAACAGCTCTATTATTAGCGCATAGCTAATACCCCACATGGTTTTAGGTTATTAGATCGACCTAAAACTTGTTTTGACATAAACAAGTATAACAAATTCAAAGCGAACGAAATGAAGATAGAATCCAGCCATGTTGAGCAAGATGAGACTAGTTTGGATGAGAAAAACAACCTGTATTCCGACGCTGGATACAATGGTCCGCTGAGAGGAAAATGCATTGATTCCAAATTGAACTTGAATGATTCGTTCCTATGATTCCCACGTGGTTAAACCCGTGACAGTTGTAGAGGTAAATAGCAACACATAATGCTCTACTACGAAGATAGCAAATGCCATCTAGGAGTAATCAATTTTTAATGACTTTTATTTCCATATCAAGTGAGCAAAACTACACTCCCACAACTCTAGCCACGCTTAGCGCAGACAAGACTAACTAGATGGGCAAACGCATAAACAGATGTGCCTGACACCGCTGGATCCAATCAATAGTCAATTGTGAGGAAAGAACCCGATGATTCCAATTACTAGTGAACCCGGTTTGTCCCTCGCGGTTCACATGTGTTGAACTAGACTTTACTAAAATAAGGTGGCCAGGATAAATATAAAGTTTTCACAGTGCTCTCTCTACATTTTTGTCATCAGATCGACCCAAAACTTGTTAAAATATACCAAAATAACAAATGTTATGTAAGATAATTATTGTTTTAATGATTTTTATTTCCAACTCGTGAGCAAAAACTACTCTCCCAAAAAGATGGCAAGTCTAACCATACCAAGCGAGATGAGACTATCTAGATGGGGCAAACAAAATTAATGTTTGACACACGCGCAGATCCAATGGTTTGTTGGGCAAAGAAAGCCGCACCGATTCCAAATACTAGTGAACTTGTTCACTTGCAATTCACGTGTTGAACCATACTAATAACAACCCAGGAGAACCAAACGCTCATTGGTATCATAGCTAGCTCACGCAGAGAAAGCCATTGATTCCAAACTGGTGAACTTGGACCCGCGCGGTGACATGTTGAATCATACTACAATCCGCGAGGACACGGATAACACATAACACTCTACTTCGTAGCATAGCTAGCCGTCTACTAGCATAGAAAAGCCACCGATTCTAGGTACTAGTGAACTTGGTCCTCATAATTCAAGTGTTGAACCATATACTAGTCCGCGAGGAGACAAATAAGATGTAATGCTCCTCACGGTAGCATAGCTAACAATTTCATATTTTTGTATTTTAAACTATACCATAATGGCAAAATGCCACAAGAGTTATTAATTTTTAGAGATTTTTCTTTACAAATGAAGTAGGCAAAACTTCTCACCCACACATTAGCAAATCTAACAATATATATGTTGAGTTTCAAAAAAAACTAACCATGTTGAGCGAGACAAAACTATAGCCATATGTTGAGCTAAAACAACCGATTTTAGGCTATAGTGAACTTGGTAGTCCTTGCGGGTACACACGTTGGTAACTGAAATAATGGCGGGGCAGCGAGGTGGCCGAGTATGTACAGCATATATCGTTTTCTACTCTAGCATAGCCTAGCAACCCCACATGTTTTTGGGTCATCAGTCGATCTAAGAGCAATTTAAATAATAGTTTAGCTAATTGTTAGCTCGAATACAAGTAACTACAATAGCTCCTACATGCTTTGGGTCATCAAACCGATCCAAAAGATGGCAAAGTCTAACCATGTACCCAAGCGTAGATGAGACTATACTAGATGGGGCAAAACAACCAGGGCTGTGCACTGTACCTGGATCCATGAGGCTCGGCAAAAGAAAGCGCACGATTCCAGCTGAGTCGCGTGAATCCTGGTCACTACAATTCCGCGCGTTGAACCATACCACGCCTCACGCGAGGAGGCCGTGATAACATGTAATGCTCTCCACCGGTGGCATAGCTAGTAGGTTTGTTGGCACTGTAAAAGCCAATCGGGATTCCGCAAAATACTTGCATGCGAACTTGGTCCTTGCAATCACGCGTGTTGAACCATACATACTAGTCGATCGCCGAAAAAGCATGTGAGCAACCGCGTAGCGGCTCTCTAACGGTAGTAGCGCCGCTCGATGCGCTGGCGGAGAAAGCCACCCATTCCGAATACTAATGAACTTGGTCCCTTGTAAATTCATGTATTTGAACCATACCAACCCGTCACGAGAGACAAATAACACATAACACTCTACTACGTGGCATAGCTAGCAAATTTCACATGCTTCCTTTGTCTTAAACTATACTACCATAATAAAATGCCACAAGAGTTATTAATTTTTCAATGATTTTCTTTTCAAATGAAGGCAAAAACTTCTCGCCCATACATTAACAAGTCTAACCCTGTTGAATTTCAAAAACAAAAAATAACCATGAATCGAGACAAAACTAGCTAAAACAACCAATTTTAGCTTGTAGTGAACTTGCAGATCCTTAACAATTCAAGTTTCATTGATAACTGGAAATAATGGCAGGGACGTGAGGTGACACATGTTTTTGGGTCATCAAACCGATCTAAAACCAATTTAAATAATAGCTTAGCTAATTGTTAGCGAATACCCAACTAACAGCTCCCACATACTTTGGGTCATCAAATCCATCAAAAAGCCAAATTAAATTAATACTAGTTTAGCTAATTGTTAGCTGAATACCCAACTAATAACTCCCACATGTTTTTTTTCGTTCATCGTCAATCCAAAATTTAGTTATTATTAGTTTAGCTAATTGATGGCTAAATATCAACTAATAGCCATCTCGTTAGTTGAATCAAAGCAGCTAATAGGTTGGAACAATCAACGAAATACCCTCCACAACGGCCCAACCTTAGCAGGCACATCCCTCCGGCCCCAATAAACGACGCAGGCAGGCGTCTTAGGCCAAACTTTTTTTTATTTCAAAGTTTATGTAGTGTAATACGTGCAACATTAAAATCTTCAAATAAATTTGTTAAAAACTAGACTTAAAGATCTTTCCGATGATACTAATCAACACATAAATATTTATATATTTTAATATATAATTACCGCGTTTTGAAAACGTTAACTTACCGAGGAGGCGAGAATGTCTTATTTTGGGACAGGTGAGTATCCAATAGGTGGAACAATCCTCGTGCTAGCTACTGTGCTCGACATTGCAAAAACAGTGAGCTATTCCTGCACCACACATCGTCTCATCATGATTCATTCCATGCCGCACAACGGGCGGCGGCTGCCACAGCCTAGCTATAGTGCAGCCCTAGCCACATATAACAACCACCGTCCGGTACGGTCCAGCAGATGGTACTGTTTCGTACACTGTGCCTTGCGCGAGATGTACGGCCACAAATCTTGAAACCGTCATGAATAATGCATGCACCACGTACTGTCCTGACATCACTTCCAACAGGAGGGACAGAGGTCGATGCGACGTTCTTGCGTCTTGCCAGCATACTTTACGGTGCTAGGCTGCCCAACGCGGCACGCGCACCGCTGGAGTCGTCGAGTGGGCGCGTAGCGAGGTCCAGGCGAGCCACCGGCAGAAGCACGAGACGGCGGGGTAAACCTGGCGGGGCATCGGCACACGCCGAGACGCGACGCGCGCGCGATTAGAACTGCTTGGGAGCGGCACGGCAACGCCCCACCCACCGCCTCCCCCCCTCACCGAGACCCGCCCGCCCCTCACCAAACGCCGATTAAATACCCCTTAAAGCGCCCGCGCGACCCAGAGGCACCCCCATTCCCATTCCGTGCCACCGCCGCCGCGCTGCGTCTGGGTCGGCGAGCCAGCGTCCGCCGCCGCCGAAGAAGCCTTCGTCCGCACGCGCCGCGGCGCGAAAGAACGGCGTCGGCGACGCGCACGCGGCCGCGATGATGCAGCAGGCGCTGGGGATAATGTCGCTGCCGATGGCGCACACCTGCCGGAGCAGGGCAGCGCCAAGCTGACCAGGCCGCCAGGGGCTGCCGCCGACGCCGACGCCGCCGCCGCAGGCATTCGCTCGCGGGTTCCCGCAGACGGGTGCGTGGAGGCCCTCGAGCACCCGCAGCCGGGGCGCGCGCAAGGCGCACCGGCGCTCCCGCAGCGACGTCCCGTTCGGAGTACTTCCGCCGGCGTCGTCGGGCGGCGGCCACACCACCACCCCCGCCTCCCAAGGTGGAGGCCGGCCACCTCACCTCCACGGCGGCGGCGACGACCCTGTTCAACGCGTACCCTCAACCCGGAGGGGACGGAAACGGCTCCGACGACCGCCACACGACGGGGACAGCCGCGGGGCAGCGAAGACCAACGGCGCCGACAACGGCGGCGAGACGAGTCGACAGCGCCGCGTGCCGCGCTGGGATCCGCCTCTGGCCCGACGCCGCTATCGCTGGCGTTGCCGCCGCCGCCGAGTCAGCGTGCCCATGGCGTCACGCCAGGAGCCTATCCATGGACAGCCTCATCGGCAAGCTCAAGCTACCGCCGGCGTGACGGCCACCAACGTCATTCCGGGGCCCAACGGGTTCAGCCTCGAGTTCGGTAGCGGCGGGTTCACCCCCCGTCGAGAAGAAAGATCATGGCCGACGATAAGCTGACCGAGATAGCTCGCCGACCCCAGAAGCGCGTCAAAGAGGTAAAACCTAGTACCACTACTCAATGGCATGGCAGTGCCACTCATCTTAAATCTTAGCTTTGGACTGATGGAGCTGCTTGGCTTGCTATTGCTAGGGTGCTGTGGCCAACAGGCAGTCGGCGGCGCGGTCAAGGAGCGAAGATGCGATACACGAGCGGGAGCAGACGGGGTGCAGATCCTGCAGACAGGCCACCACTCCTCTCCGCCCAGCTAACGCTGTACAGGTGCCTAGCTGGCTACTCTTCCGGTCTTCCCTCGTTTATACGCTTTGAATTTCAGCGAAATTCCCAGAGGGATTCGTGCCGATCGTGTGACTCAATCACATTTTTTGTCCTCACAGCGGGACTCGCGGGATCGCAAACGCAGAACGAGGAGCTCAAGTTCGGCTGCAAGCAATGGAGCAGCAGGCGCAGCTGCGTAACGGTACGTCTTCATCTGATCGACTGATTTTACCTGAACTGCGTGTCACTTGCTTCTTTCCTCGCTGTGTTCGTCGCGTGGCCGGTGTGTGCTAGGCAACTAGGAGTAGTATGCTATGCTAGATAGTGCTAGGGAATGGGAGGAGTCTTGGATAAGTTAAGCAGGGCAACTCGCGGAAGTTGACATTGGTCATTCCCAGCGTTCGTGTGCCCACGGCACCACGGCTCAAAGTCTGTGAATCATTGGGTGGCATTTGGAGAGCCGGGTTGGTGGTTGGTGGTTGGCTGCTTCTATGCGATCCCTCTCCTCCTCTTGCGCGCAATACCGGTAGTCGTTAGTATGTAGTAGTACTGCTACTGGATGGAGTCTAGAAGGGAAGATTTGCTAACCATCATTTGCGAACCAAGATTTTGCTCATTGTTTTGTTTAATCTTGCATACTTCAGATAAAGTATGTGTTTCATCTAGCAAGAGTAGGAGCATATGCACTGCACTCCTAAAAATTTTTGGGAACCAAAGTAGGAGCATATGCAATGCACTCCTAAAAAAATTGTGGCGGGCTAGCGTATCAAGTTATCAACATGTGCTTTGAGAGAACATATATCAGCTATAGAGTTTAAGTGCTAGCAACATGGTTTTTTTGGAGGTAATTGATCTCGTATTTTGTTGTCTTGTTGAACAGTACATGAATGAGGCACTGACAGCCGAGGTCCAACGCCTGAAAATCGCGACTGCAGAGCTCGGGGATTCTTGCTCGTCAACAATCTAAAACCAGCAGCAGCAGATCCAAATCAGCGTTCAGAGCAGATGTTTCAACTGCATCAGCAGCAGCAACAGCAAGGCAAATGACGCCGATACCGTTTTACCAGCTGCAGCAGGCGCAGCAGAATGGCGCAGTGAAGAAGCATGAATCCGCGAATGATCTCAGTCAGAGCCATTATCCATCGCTGGAGTGATTACGGGGAAAACAGAAGAAAACAAAAGATCGGCTTAGATGAACTGAAACTATTTCAATTCCTAACTCATTGGTTTTAAATGTCGTTAATAAGCACACCGTGCATTTTCCAGGTCATGAACCTGCTTCGTAGTACCTTTATTTATTCTTCTTTTTTTTTGGAATAGTGATACCTGTTTATTTATTCTTTGGATGATACAGTTGCCGAGTTACTAAGCTGATCAAATTGTAGCCGATTAATATTCTTTTTTATAATAGTAGTGTTTATTTGATGCTTTTGCACTTTGATACCCTCTAGGATCATACAAATGCTTTTACCCACACCCCAGTGTCTTTTTGCGGGGTAATAATGTAAGCTGACATCATTCGGATCTTTTTTGAACTGCTCAATTGAAAGGGAACAGTATCTCCTGTCAAACCTAGAGTTTTTTTTAAAAAAAAAAAAATGGACAAACAATTATCTAAAAAAACGTTTAATAATTCAAAAGAATGGAGCAAGCACTAATATCAAAACAATTATCTAAAAAGCCAAAACCCTTGGCCCTGTTCCTTTGTTTAGTCTCGGCTTGTTAGTCTTATTTGTGTGCTACGAAGACCAAAAGGTCTCGATTTCATTACAACAGCAAAAGGTGCTAAATACATTTCATAACGAATAAATAAGAAAATAAAACAAATGCAATATTAGGGGGGGCTTATACGCATAATGCAAGCTCATACAACGGAAATAAACGAATTTAGATATTTACAACGAACCGCCAATTCCGTTTTAAGCTACCCAAGAGAATCCTCAACCATAGCCTCCTCGCTGTCACTGCCATCTGAATAACCTTCCTCGATGCCTTCTTCCGTCTGTGTCAGACATCAGTTCCCCATTTCCAACTCCACTTCTACCTGGACATTTTGCTTGCTGAATTCAGGATCAACGAATTTTCAATCATGGCACTAGAACACGATGATCATTTTTGTTTTTGGAACTGGCATGCTCGACGTCATTCGCGACTCCCCAGCCGTCCTTTCGCCTCAGAGTTCATCAAAAGTTAACAAAAATCGGCTGCCTCGCTACCTCCACCTTCGCTTTGCTCTGTAGCATCGGCAGCATCTCCCAAGCTCTCCTGGAGATTCGTTCTCCCCATTGACAGATGGGACCCGTTTCCACTGCCCAGCTCCCAGCAACTCTGAGGCCAACAGATCACCCGTTCCGATAGCTGCAACATGTCTGTCCTCCCGTTTGCCTCAGGCAAGCACCCTCATCATTTTCTCTTCAGAGCGTGGCCAGTGCCATCATGGGGATGAATAGAACCACATTTTCCAGTGGCGGCCCTGCATCTTTTTAACATTGGCCAGTGCCATCAACGGGATTGGAATAGGAACCACATTTGCCTGTAGGCGGCCCGCATCTTTTAGCAATGCAGTAGGTTCCTCGTTCTCCTGGAAGCAGCACTTCATCCTCTAGCGGCATAGTTATACTCCTCCCATATTGTCACATCTTTTTGGTCATCACGACCAACACAGCTTGGCTTTCTGTCTCAGGAACTTGCTCAGTATCTGTTTACCTCCCTCTCTCAGGAGCTGAAAACAAGTTGCCATGAAAGCCCGACCTTCTCTCCTCTCCGACCTTTCTGGACTGGTGCATTCTAAACCTTGAGTGCTGCCACCATCGGCAGTGCATACCATCATCATCGTGCTGCTCAGTCATATTGGCATCTTCATCTGGAACGCTATGTTCAGTTACCTAGTTTTTCTGGGTGAAAGCTCCCACGGTATTTTCTGAGCAGAAGCTTACTGGCGCTTCATACAAGCATTATCAGTGGCTTCACGCTGGCTGAGAGGAGACTTCATTGAGAGATCCAAATTCATTAAGGTGCTCTCACTTAGCTCTCATATCCTCCTCCAAAGTTCTCTGCATAGCTTTCAGCGGGCTGCCCGCCGTTTTGCAAACAGAGTAGAAGAGATTTCTTCTGTAGTCGCGAGAAAGCACGCAGCTGAGTCTCCGCGTACAAGCAGCATAAGGGGTACAGAAAAGAGAAAGGATTATACATAACCAGTAGTGCACACGCTTGGGGTTTTAAACGTTCTATATAAGAGACCGAGAACATGATTCACTTACGCAGCATAATCCGTTCTCGAGCTCCTTTGATACCTCTGACTACCAGATTGACAGATCTCCTGTCGTGGCAGCTATTTCAAACCAAGAGCTGAGACCTTTGCCCAAGCTTCTTCTCGAGCAGCCTGCTAACAACAAAGGACAAGTATCATCAGCTTGTAAATAATTGAGAAAATCCTCCCAAGCATGCTCATCTCCTGGAACATTTTTACCTTCTCATTCTCAAGTTCCTTCTTCAGTTTTCTCAATTCAGTTTCCAGATTTTTCTGATTTCACGGGATCACAGGGGTGCAGAAGGGGTAAAGATATTATCAGCAACTAAAATACAATGAACAAAAATAATTAAAGATGTAATTATTTTAAGTCTACCATGCACAGTGCTTGGTACCTTTCATTGTTGGCTGATACTGGCATCATCCCTGAAGCTGAGCTTCCAGCTCCAGTCTACTTTTTCTCAGATGTTACAAAGATTATCTCGAGCATCTTCCTGCATAGAAAACACAAGAACAAATAATTGTAGTGCAGTAAAAGGAATGGCAGGTAGAAGCATTCATTGAAATAGCATACCAGTTGGACCTCAAAGTTTCCACAAAACAAACGGGTTTCTTTTCTACCTGATTCCTGAAAACAGGAGTGGAAGGTTATTAAATATATGATGTGGAAAAAAATGTATATTATAGAGTTCATGATCAGACTAACTGGAGATATGTATAACCTGAAGCTTGCTAATAACTTCTTTCTGTTCCCTTTGTTGTCTAAGGTAAAGACTCTGCCTGTTTCTTAATTTCTATGCTTGAGCCTGCGGCTTGCACTTTATGCAATGCAGATTTAGTCATGTGCAGCCTTATACAATCTTCTCTTCTCAGAGTTTAAGCTCCTCACTTAGCTGTCCCTCAAAAGCTCACATATGATTGCTTTCTGGCTGGAAACATTTTCAAAATTCAAAGATATGCGAGATCCTTATGTAATAGTAAGCATGCATGGAAGAGATGGACATTCTTTAGGTTGTTGTCAAATGGTAACAAGTTAATCTCACGGCAATGCAGAATACCTTGAAATTATCTCATCAGCATCTCAAGGCGTGATTGTTTAGATACACACTAAGCCTTTCATCCGAGATCTTTTATAGAGTTCTGCTCTGTATTTGATGTACTGAGTGAATCTATTTGCTATTTCTGCCCTCAAGTGCTGAATCAAGAGATTTAGTTTGATCAAGATAAAAAACATAGTTTCTCTCAACTCCTCAAGTTCCTACAGAAATCAGATTTGCAGCAAAATTTCCAATTGCAGTATTATACAAAAAGAAAAATGAGACATGATGACTGACGAGTACAAGCTTCAAGGCAAGTATATAAAACCTAATCAATGACAACTAAAGAGGAACTCCTAACGTAAAAGGGAATGGTTGTTTCTCTCACAGATAAATAGGGTACTAATTGATTGAATACACGATCAATTTATCAAGGTATATTGAATTCTGCACACTGACAAACAATGGGTACGGAACACCATCATCAAGTAAACAATATATTCGGTGAAATTTCAAAAGTGCT
>JADLZK010001146.1:0-34447 GCA_015847255.1 Hyparrhenia diplandra | reverse complement strand
TGAGAATGTATCATAATATGAGTGGTTAGATGATACAATTATGTATTCAAGGGAAAAAATATTGAGGTTGAAATAAAATTGTGCAAGGAGAAAAAAAAAAGAATCAGCATGTGATTTGGTGTGGGTTGCTGGATCCAGATGAACTGATGAACACCGGACCTGAACCAATTGCATGCTGATTTTTAGCTTTGTTCTGTTTGCACAAAGTTTTGTTCAACCCTTAAAGTTTGCATCAGCATAGATCATTGCATCACTATCCATCTGTGTTTCTGGTGGAATTTTTCGTGCACCTTTGTATCTTTTTTTTTTTGCGGATCAACGGAGCACCTAAGGGGGAGCACAGATACATTCTCGTCATTATATACCATGTCGA
Source organism: Hyparrhenia diplandra (assembly GCA_015847255.1). NCBI lineage: Eukaryota > Viridiplantae > Streptophyta > Magnoliopsida > Poales > Poaceae > Hyparrhenia > Hyparrhenia diplandra. Next base: position 34,074 of record JADLZK010001146.1, on the reverse strand, counting down.
TTATCTACTGGGCCTATTCACAGTGGCTAAGCTAGAGTAAATTAGATGGTGGTGCGTTTTAATTTTATGGGTGCATAAACATCTTTCATTAGGTGCATATATGGTGAAATTTATAACACGATCATTGTTTTTTGCATTTTTTTGGGTGGTGCATTTGCACCACCTAATCTATATATGTAGCTTCTTTGCCTATTCATACATCACTTGCATTTATATATTATTAAATGGTGTCCATTATGGTTGTTTATCAGGATAAATTTGTAGAGCCTGCACTGTGGGGAGCAAATCATCCTCTTCAAACAGGCATGAGAGCCTCTTCATTTATGCCGCATAATGTTCAAAACAATATGTTTCTATCTGGAGGTTGGTAGGTCACTTGACTACTTGAGTATGAGGTCTAATTGTTTGCTTCCATGTATCTTCTTTGTTTCTTGTTATCTGCTGTTAACTGTCTCATGCAATTATCAAATATTGTGATCTGGCATTTGAATTATCGCATTTGAGAGGATAATATTGCTGCAATACTGAAGTGACTGAACTATATTCACTTCCTATTGACCTCATTGATAAGTTTATCTCAGGTAGGCACCCCACTGGAGCTTGATATCTAATATATAATCTTAAATGCATATCTTTTTCCCTTTAAGTCTTGGATGCCTATAATTGTATACATTGTCACAGTTTCTAGTGTCAGGTGACAGAAAGGGGGAAAAAATGTTGACACTTTGGATGTTTACTGTTCAAGAACATGAATGAAAATAGCTTTGGGTATGTGGAACTTGATAGAACAAATTTGGGATCACACAGCCTTCTACTGCTAGTATTTGAAACTACACACAAACATGTAGCGTGCTGTTTGATCCTTGGTTAATGAGATACTGTAAATCAGTTGATTTTGTTCATCATATAAATTGCACTTGAGATCCTTGTAGTTTCAGTAGTGCACTATAACAGATTCATGTGCTAAACTTCAGCAAGATTTAACCAATGCTTTGTTTGTAATATGATATCACAATGCCGTATTTTCCATCATGTAGCCACTGAGATAGATCGTCAAGTGCAGCATCTACTGGAGGAAAATTATAGGCTTCTTAATCAAATCAAAACAAATATTCAGAGTTTTTTCAGGTTTGTATAGTTCTCCTTTTGTTACTTACTCTGTTTACAGTTGTTTATTCATGATTTATGTTATTCAATATTAGCAAGAAATGCATATCCGAATAGAAAGCATATATATATATTTCTTTTTAGAATAGCATAACCCCTTCAATTTCAGTTAGTATAGGGAACAACATTACTTTTTCCTCCAATAATACATGATGAGTATAGTTATCTTTATTCTCCTTGCAGCCTCATAACAACTTCGATCTCTTCCATCGGGCAAGAAGGAACATTAATGATATTCTACAAATGTAAGTGTTATCTAATGAAACGATTTTGCAGTTATTAAGAAGATGCTTGAGAGGGTTCGATTGTGATACAGCCGTCCCTGCTGATAATAATGCTTCTTCTGTAAACAGGACGACCCAACTGCCTGACTGATGACCAAGATGCCTCAACTCAGCGTGTCAGTGGATGACAATCTTGCTGACCTCGTGCTTCCTGGCATTACAATGGTAAGAATTTGAAGTGCCATTCGACAATTAACACTCTTTTTCCCACACAGAGGACCACATTTTACTTTGAGATTCCAGGTCCTTGAACGATTTTCTTGAACTTCAAACTACACCGCCTGTGTTGTTCTTGGCTTACTGCTGAATTGATGTTCCTTATCAGGATCAAATTCTTGGAAGCAATTCCTTTTGAAGGAGGAGCCAAGAGGATGGTAGTTCACTGCCAACGGGCTTTGGGAGTTTATTATTGGTAGATGGATGGAACATATGGAGAAGTACTGCTTCATTTTGCACACCAAGTGGCGACACCATTTCACCAAGGACCCCTGCTTTCTCTATCTGAAAGCTAATGGAGAGGTGACTGAAACCGTTCAGCTGCCCTGCAACTAGCCTTAAACATGGTGGCTAAACAGCGAGGGTTTTAGGAACTGCAGTTTTGTGGCCTTGCTGCACCTGTAAATCACTATGATTCTTTTCGGTTTCTCCTTGAGACATTAGGCTAAATAGATGTAGCGGAGGAAGCTCACAAGAACTAAGCTAAATAGTTCTCTAGAAAGAAGTCGCTACACTGCATAGCAAGAAGGGTCCTTTTGCCTGTCGCCATTTGGTGCTCTTCCCTGCATGTGAAGCTGAGAACGCAATCAAGTTCCTAGTAGTTCTATATATATCCGTGCTCCGTCTTTGTATCCTAGTCCTAGTAGAAATGCAATGACCTGTTTAGCAGGTTGCTTTTTGGCACTCTGTCACTCTGATGAAGTCAGAAACAATGGTTTTATCGGCTTCTAATTCGTTTCTGAAAAGAGAGAGAAAAAATGGCTTCTTGTTACAGTGCAGAATATTCCCTAGAAGCTGCTGCTGTTTTGTGAGAAGAAACCTCTCAAACTAACAGGGCCTCGATCATCTAGGTGATCTTGGCAAAAATCTCGTCGAGGGGCGGAGACGATGTTGCTATAGTGCTCCTGCACCTGAGCTTGTCCTTGTCTCTGGCGGCGTAATCCAGCTGTGGCCAAGAGCAGAGCACAAGACGAGCATTGAGCAAGAACATCATCCATGCCGGCATTACCCAGCTTCACCGCACTGCAACGGAGATAAGCCAACGACAATGAGGGAGGAGCTGCTTACGCTGGTGACGCTGTTGAAGAGGTCGGAGTAGAGCCTGCGGAGGTCGGGGCGCTGCTCCGTGGGCTTGGCCTGGATGATGGCGTACAGGTCCTGCTTGAGGTTGGACGCGCTGGCGCGCAGCGCCGCCTGCAGCCCCGCCACGCCCCGGCGTCGATGAAGCGCTTCACGCCCAGCAGGTTGCGCGCGTGCGTCCGCACCTCGGACTCGGCCTCCTCGCTCGACCTCTCCCGGCAGCGTCAGCCGCAGGTCGAACGTGCCCGCGGCGCTGCTCCCCACGGGCGGCGGTAGCTGGCACGCCAGCAGGACCGCCGCCGCCGCTAGCCGCCTCCCTGCTGGTGGCGGCGTAGCTTCTGGGTGGCTTGGTGGGCGGCGTAGCTTGTGCGCGCCACGATAGGCTCCTTGCGGACAGCGCCTGCACGGCGAGCCGCAATGCCATCGCGGGCGGAGCTGGCTCGTGTGCACCGGCTGTGGTTCTCGTCGCCTTCCTGGATGGATGGATGGATGGATGGTTTTGGCGGTTTGCTCAGCCAGACAGTTGGGATAACGTGGCAGGCACTAGGGCGTAGGTCACGCTCGATTTGGGTGGTCCGTCGTCGTCTGACAAATCGTACACTTGTTTTGCATCGCAAACACGACGCGTTCAAATATTTACGTGTCAGCCAGCATTCGCGATTTTACAGCGGTCGCCCACCGGCCCACTCGGCGACAAAGCCGTCGATGATGGAAACTGGGCTTGGTCAAGGCTGGACCGGCAGACGTTGTAAAGCCCACGGAAGCCCGTGAGAGCACATGAGCACTTAGTGGGCTAGATGCTCAAACCAGTCCAACAGCCCAGCCACTAGTGTAGAAGGATTTGGCGGGCGAGCCCAGGCGCCAGTGGGGTGCCGAGGCCTGCTGGTCCCCTACCCCCTCGTGCCCCCACGCCGCGCGCTGCCTCCGTCGGTGGACGCGGCGGGCTCGTCTCTTTGGCAGTGCCCATTGCACACGCACGCGCCCGCAGCAGGAGCTCATGTAATGGACCAGAAATCCACTTGGAAACCCCATAAACCAGTGGCCACGTCGTCGTGGCTCCTACACTACACACAGCCAGGCTCTCCCTATACGTGGCGACGTTCGCCTGCCCGGGCCTGTAGCCGTACCACATCAGGACAGTTTTGAGTGTCTAGCACATCAGCCTACGCCTCCGAGATCGGGACAGGTTGCTTTTCTTGAACGGGACGCCCAATGCGATCCGTCCCTTTCTTACAGCTGTTACGAAATCCTAGAGCCAGCCCTGCACGCAGCATTTCACATACAGTAGTAGAGGGCCACAGAGGATCGTTGAACAGCAGAGCATCGGCAGCACGCGATACGCAGAGGGGAAGGGGGAAAGACGCCAACCCGAGCATGTACACAGATCGAGCCACACACAGTGACACAGGTGAAGGAGCACACGGCGTTTTCTGTCACGCACGCTGGCTCATCACCCGTCTCGCCGTCGTCTGTCCTGGAGGTTTCGAGCTGGGAGTATATCATCCTCTACTATCTCTATCAGATCCAGCTCGGTCACGACACCAACCGCGTTTGCATCTGATTTCTCTCTCTATTCCTTCGGATCATGCGGGCCGACCACCTGCAGCAGGGACGGCGCGAGGACGGCGACCAGCTCGCGGAGCGCGTCAGCGGTGTCGCTGTACCGAACCTGCGTCAGAGGGAGGCTTCTGCTCTCCACTGCGTCGCCCAGCTGCATGCCATTTGTGCAAGGGCGTCTTGTTAATTAATTATGCTTCAGAAAAGGCATCAAAAACAGTATCAACAGATAAGCGTGCATGTACAAACATCACCAAACATTGATTTGATTTGATACAAGGTTGTTCCAACACTAATTTTGACAAGGTGTAGGCGTTCCAAAAGAGGACTTGGTACACCTTAATTCTATTGGCTAAGCCTAGTCAAAACTTCTGCGGAAACAACAACGTAAAAGGAAGGATGTAACAATTTCTTTCTATTGACTACGTACTCTAGTACTTGCAAAGGTGTTCAGAAACCCGGAAGATCCAAAAGGTTCTATAATAACCTGCTGCAACAACTAAATACTTGCCTACCTTACAGTATCATGACACTTAAATTCAACACCTACTACTTCCCCTGAATTTGCAATGGACCAAGATATGCTTTATGAAAAAAAGAGAGGGAAATGATCCTCACCTCATCCATGGAGTAGAAGAACTTGTTGGCAAGGACAGTGAGCGCCTTCTTGTGCCCTTCGCCCTCGCAAAAGGCGATCACGCGGCTGAGGTCAATGTACAGGAAGGTGGCCTTCAGCCGGAGGTCCCTTCCAACGAGGTCCCACGAGTCCTCGTCGTCCATCTCCAGATCCTCCTCCATGGCCGAGAAAGAGCTCGATGGCGCAGTTCTTGATCCGGCAGAGACATCCCTTCTGCTCCATCTCATGGTCCATCACTTGCTCCCCCGCTCTGTGTATGGGGAAGATCGAGACCTATTGACACGTAATTATTATAGGATGAGGGCGCAGGGAGAGAAAGAAAAATCGATTCTTGGACCGGGTTTAGAAGCAACAGATATCACCAAGTGCATGAGGAAAAAGAAGCCACGTATAAAGGGGGTAAAGTGGTCAATGAGGAGGCACCAGATTGGTCAGCAGTGACGCTCTTCAAACTCAGATAAACAAAAAGGAGACACGTTTGGGTAACGGGTTTGTTGCCTGGGCTTGGAGATCAAGAAAGAAGGTAATGACTTAAACCATAAGAAACTGGTCAGTTGCTAAGGGAAAAAAAGGAAGAAAGAAACTGCTCAGAAGGCAAATTTGTGAGGTAGTCATATAATAGAAACTTGCAACCAAAAAAGAATTCAGAGAGCAGAAGGAACGGTGTGAACTTAGGAGAACCCATAATTAACAATAAATAATCAGATTGTTTAGCAACCCATAATTTACTAGAAATATATGGACATCCAAGCCTTCACTATTTAGAGAACCCCTTTCTGGAAGCAGATTATTTAGCAGCTATTTCAACCACACTGCTTCCTTTGCAAAAATAAAAGAATATGTAAACTTGCTTTCCTGACTGTTTTGAATCAGTTTCAGACGTCTACAGTTACAAATTATCATAAACCCCTCCCGAACGCCATGCCATGATTAGATGTTTCTGACATAAACTCAAGCTTCACTTCACAATTGTTTCTTGCAAGTCCCAATGTGAAACTTCAATTAAATTAATACCTAAATAGAAGAATAGTAGTTTTGTTTGCAGCTGGGCAAAGGCATCATATGATGCAAGGGAGAAACAATGCTTTCACTTCACACTAGGTATCCCACATTGCAGATAGGGACTCTTAAAGACATTTGTCAAAGCTTCCACCTTTTAGTATAAAAAAAAAATGTCTTCTGAAAGACCGAGACGTTATACCAAACAAGACCCTAGTTATGTCTGCCTCTGTTTTGACCTCAATGTTGGCTCAAGAGCATAAATGATCAACTCAAGCTTTGTTTTCCTCTCCTATCCACCACCCTGTGGCTTCCAAGAAAATTCTAAATGGATGCATGCCCAATGAGCTGCTGAGGTGTGGGGCCTACTTTCCATATGGATTCCATTTTCCTGGGTCGCTGTTCCAGTTCGGATAACAGTGGGAGGACGGGGACAGATAGCAGCTGACTGAAACAGCGTCCGAAACCAAAGGGCTAGATGATGGGGCCTGGGGTTAGGGATGAGGGGCCCAATTCCATTTCTGGTCTTCTTCCCTGTCTTTCTCGATTGCCTCCACAGATGTCAGATGGACTTCACAAATCACACCTACGAAGACTTGAATGGGGAATCTCGAAACCGAAGGAGAAGAGGCTTTCAGTCTTGTGGTGTACTAAGATCATTCAATAGATGCTTTGAACAATGCACACAGCACCTCAACGAATCTACAGGAAAAATGGCCGTAGCATTTCAGCAAGAGGTTGCAGAAAAGTGATGGCAATGACATTGTGGATGGCTGATGAGTGAGGGTGAGATGGGTGCTTGGGGTTGGATTAGGAGAGAGGGGAGGACAGGTGTCTCCTCCTGTCCCATCTCCTTGCAGAGACAAAACGAAACCCGTTGATCCGAGGAGGAGGAATTTAAGAGCAGGTATAGTACTTTTCTGGCCGGGGATATTTTATTTCTAGAGCAAAGGAATCCATTTGTTGGGACCCTCCTCCCTTACTTACCTCGTGAAGAACATTTCAATCCAAGAAGGGACCTTTGGGGTTTTCTTCTTTAGAATAAGAAAAGAAAAAGCCGAGGAAGATGCAGCGCATTGTGCGTCGGATGGAGACAGACAGACAATCCGAGCAGCGGGAGACGAGAAAACGGCGAAGAACAGAAGAAGTTCTCAAAGGCTATGCCGATCGATCACCACCAAAGGCGCATGCGATCCGCTCCCAAGAGAAGTTGGGGGAGGGAAGAACGACAGCAATATCAGATTCCCCCTGCATTACCAATCCCAGTGAGCTCCCACTCAACTCAAATCCGATGCATGATTTATTTTTTATTTTATTTTTTTATTTTATTTTTTAAAAAAACTCAAATCCGATGTCTCCCCGCCCGAAACAAAAGGGAATGAATGAATAGAGGGGAAGGGAATTTAACCAACGCCCTCGACGATAAGATGAGACAAGCAAGCACCCCTGTTTCTTCACAGTGGCGAGAAGCTCGAGCCCCCAACTCAAACAGAAAGGGAAAAAGTCGATTCATTTTCCAATTTATTCGAAAGCCCGATCGATGCATCCGAAGCAGCGCAGCGCAGAGCAGCTCCACTAGACCCTTTAAAAAGCCCCCAGAAAACAAAACCAACAGTACTGTTCCTGTCCTGCCTTTACGGCGGCCCTTGTTTACCCTAGCGATTTCGCTTCATGCGCAATTTGTTACCGAAAGATCCAAACTGAAGCAAACTACTGCTAGCAACAAGCTACTAAGCCAGGGAGAGGAACGGAACAGGCAGGTGTCTGTACCTCTCGCGGTCTCTCTCCTCGCCACCGGTTTCACCTCCTGCGCCGCTTGCGTGACAGCGGCCGTAGAAGGAAGGGGAGGGGATGCGGGGGGGTTCTCTGTTCACTCTCAATTGCCTACGGATTTACAGACCCGTGGGCTCGCTCTTTCTACCTGGCGTAGCCGTGTCCATGTCCGGTGGTGTGGTTATATAGACGTGGCGGTGGGCGGGGCTCCCACTCTGTGCCGCTGCAGGTGGGGCCTGCGCTGATGCTCGACTCGTAGTAGGAAATAGGAGAGTCGCCGCAGGCGAGGAGTTTCTTTGAGCCCCTAGTTTAACGGGCTGCCTTTGCTTGACTCCTCGTTAAACCGGACTCGATTTAGTATGTTATAAATAAAATTATCTAACGGTAACTGTGCATGTTCCTATTTTTTATGAAATTATAAAAATATATGTTATTCGCCAGAATGCTAGGAGGCTTTCTACATAGGAAAATAAGTTAAAAGAAAAGCACACTAGCATTCTATTATGGCAATTATAACATAAATAATAAATAATCGAATCGAACCGGCAATCAAAACAACATGGCCTGCTCTGAGTGCCGCATCTCGCACAAAAATTTATGTGGGGTGGGCGCACGCGGCGGGCGGCGCAAGAGCAGATGCGCCGAGAACGGCGGTGTTCACTCTCTCTCGGGCGCGCACGTGAAGCTCGACTTGCTGGAGTGCGTGCCAGACGCCAGACGCTGGACGAGAGAACGCCCCGGTTGGATTAGGGGAATTAGGGTTGGGAGTTTCCATTTGGGTTGGTCCGGGCCGGGCTTATTGGGCCTTTTTTTTTTTGCGTGAATCGCTTTTTCCTCGTCGACGTTGGACGGGGATGTCGCCGCTCCTTCGCTGCCGCCTTGCCCAAGGGAGGGAAGAAAGAGATATTGAGAGGTACTAGTGGATTTACTCCTGCACTGGGGGGCACGCCCCCCACCTAGCGTGATAGGGAGCTCCCGCCTATGATGCCTCCACACAAAGAAACACCCTCCTTGCACACCTAGTTAACGATAAAACTCCATGACTAAAGTAGCAAAAAAAAAAAAAAACAACACAAAAATCTTTGTTGCCTCATGGACGACCTCCGTGATACATCGACAAAATATGAGAATTATCTTAGGCATTAAATTTGCCCAACACACTAGCAAGAAGTAAATCGCTTTTATGAGAATTATCATAGGCATTCAATTTGTCCAACACAGTAGCAAGAACTAAGTTGTTTCAAGCCGCACACACCCAAGATACGGTAGGTCTAAACTACGAGTCTAACTAGTAAGACAAGCGATTTGACACAAATTCTTCAACCTAAACACCTCTTGGAAAAACCGGTCAAGAAGACGTGCAAATGAGAATACATTAAAGCAAGGCGCCTAGGGCGTAAGCATATCTCGTCAAGAGAAGTGCTAGACCAAGGGAGTTAGAAAAACTTAAGGTAGAAGAGATCTAAACTAAGATAGATTGTTTTTATATCGATCGGATAGATAGATCTCTCAATCGGTCGTGTTCTTATTCTAGTAGATAGAAAACTTATTCACACACAATTTACAAATTTACCATAAACCGGATGATTTTCCAAAAGAAAACCACGACATGGGTTTTTGATTACTAAAAACGACCCGGGCTAGTTTTAAAATCGCTTTGTTGAACCGATTTTTGTGGGGCCTCCGTCGCCCATACCAAAACATGGTATAACAGGTTTATACGACCAAGTTTGAAACATGGCACAAAAACGCGGCCTGAGGCGGTTTTCCCTTATTATTTGCAAAATTGGCCAAATAAAATCAAATTTGATCTTTTTGTTTGCATGTGATTTTTCAATCCATCTTCAACTCTCACAATCATATTTTGTGTATGCTCCCTATTTTTAAAAATACAAATATCAATAAAATTATATTTTGAAGACACACAGGAGATTTGTTTTTAAAAATATTTTAATTTGAAGGACTTCAAGAATTATCTTCTCTTAGAATATACTATATATGAACAAAGATATGTATAGAAGACTATAATAAAAAGTTAAATATAAAAGTTTCTGTTTTTTGAACCTTAAAAAAGTTTCTACGACCAGAGGCAATATATATAAGTAAAAAGGTGAAGTTCTAAGGAGTTACAGTTGCCCATCTTATGTTAGAAGAATAATAAGTTCCTAGATTTTTTTTTTTTTTTTGGGAAAATAAGTCCCTAGATAAAATGAGAGATGTATCGCCTTACAGGATCATGATTTATAGTTGGGCCGGTTCAGTTGTGTTTTGTAGGCCCTAGTGTTTTGCGGGCTAAGTCACAGGTCCTCATTCCGAGCGAAGAATGGGCTCAATCTGTTTACTACGAAAGTTGGGCCCGTTTCTCGGGCAGAGAGAACGGCCAGGTCGCCTGCAAATCATCGGCCTTTGGATGAAATAGAGGCATCGATGTTGATCGGACGGTTCGTCGCCGGAGTTGGACGGCATGCATGCTGCCGCCTCAGGCGCCTCTTCATGACCGAGTGGGACGAGCTCGTGCCGGCCGCGCGGACGGGCGACGCTGTCGACCGAGGCCACTTCAGGGGGCAGCTCAACGCCGGCAGCCCCGTCGGCCACCTCAGGGACCAGCTTGACGCCAGCGGCCACACCAAGATCTAGCTCCACGCCATCAGCGCCATGCCTGCGACCTCCATGGTCACGCAACAGACCGCCGCCAGGCATGACGACGTCGCGAGGCTCCCACCACAGTTGCTCTTGACAAGGCCAGTGTGCGAGGGATGGGAAAGGAAAGGGAATGAGTGGACTCCGGCGCTCCGCACAGATCGTCGATGGCGGCGCAACGAACAGGAGCGTGAATGTGGAAGCGGAGAAGGGGAAAAAAAAAAAAAAAGGCATCCTTGAACATGTGGACAAGGACGCTCCAGAGCCTCCGCCGTTATTCCATTCCTATTTTTTTTTTATAGCAAATCAATTAATGAGTAGTAGACAGAAGCGTCGGTGCTCTGTTTCTTTTGTTCTTTCATTCGGTAGAGATGCTTGCTGACCGAAAAAATCTCTCTCTCCCGCGTCTCCAAAGGAACCCGTCCATTATAGTAGTACGTGCTCTAAGATCACAGTGGCCAATATTTTTGGGGAAAAATTTATATCACGAATGTATAAATGTTTAAAGACTTGAGGGAGGAATTTCCCATTCACGTTTTGTAAATAAACTTAGGAAGTTTATATCTCATTTATCTAACTCCGAATCACATAGTCACTAAAAATAATCTAAAATAAAACCCTTCACATTTAAATCATTTTCCTAATTTTCAATGATTGTCACAAATACAAGTAGCCCTCCTTTTGAACAATTTTATTAGAAGCCTAATCTGTATATACCAATAATTTGTTTCTTTTCAAGTGAACTTCAACATCTATACTCAGCTTGGAGGAAATTTTAGATATATCAGGCCATTTCTTCTCCAATTACTAAGTTAAATCACAATTATACATAAATGCAAACTGTTGGTATACTATCATATTTTCAATCTAAAGTTGTAGGAACCTACGGAATCACCATGCCAATTGTGAGATCCATCAAGTCCAAAATTTCTTCTTTGCACAAACAAATCAAGTTTTAATCTAACTCTACTTTTCTACCTTGACAAATAGCCAAAAAAACATAATACATATATCTCAATGCTAAAAAAATCAAATAATAAAAAAACAAGATAACTCATCTTTCTATAATATAGAGACCACAAAATGAGAAATCCACAGTTGACATATACAACCATGGTTAAATGATATTTTTCAATTAATATGAACAATATCATCAATATATCATATAAAGAGCAATTTAGTTACCACGATTGATACTCATCTACCTAATTATATATAAAAAAGGGATGGCCATGCGCGGCAAGGCCGCTGCTGGTTTTTCTAGTTTTGTCGAAAAGCGGGGCTGATTATAGGCCCGGGGCTTTCTTCGCCAAATGACGTGTTTGATAGTTGATATAGCTTCTCTGAAACCAGTTCCCCTGAAAAGTCAGTATAAATAGAGAAAAAAAGTATGTCGCTGGTAAGCTAAGCTAGTTTAACCTAGTTTTCTGCGTGCTAATATAAATGGGACTATGGAAAGAAGCGCAGTCATAAAAAGGATGCCGAAAAACACATTGTTTGGGTTTTAGGTCCAATTGTTTTAGCTACTATATACTCCAAATCACGGCGACGTAGAAAAGTATTGAACACCGGGGACATGGAGGAGGTGACGAGGTATAGTCATGTAGGAGAGGGTAGTGACAGTTCGTGTAGAGCTACATTTTTTTATATAAAAGCATGTATAAAAGTAGACATCATGTATTCACTCATCCTCTGATCCTACCTTGTGGGCAGCTATGAAATACTCATACACCGGAAATTAGATCCTTTTTTACTGTAGCATGCACACGAACATATCCGGGCGCATGATTCTCCATCCAAATTAGATCCTATGAAATCTAAAACTCTAATAAGCCTATCTCCCACTAAGGGTTTATTTTGTAATTACCGGCCTTGGATTGGTTCCCCGTCAGCTGGTAACTGAATTATCCACGTTGGCATCCCCATCTCCGTGCCCACCGCGGCCTCTTCGCCTAGCTCTGGAAGCCTGTCCGCCGCGGTAATAAACACAGGACCGTCGGCCTCCCCGTCCACCACACAATCCACCGCGTCATCTAGACGACCGTCCGCGTCCTTAGCAGATTCTTTAACCTCCCCCTACCCTGCCTGATGCACGGAGATCCCCTGCCTCATCACCGCACCCTCGCTTCCCAGCCCCTCGCGGCCTCCCTATGCAGGCGCAGCATGGCCTCCCGGCGCTTGGCGAGCCGCAGGAGGTCGTGGTCCGAGCACGCGAAGAGCGGGGCGTCGATGAGTTCCGGCGGCAGCGTGACCCGGGAAGCGGCGACGAGGGAGTCGAGCAGGCGGCGGCGGTCGCCTCTCCTTCGGCGGGCGAAGCGCTGTGTGATGGAAGAGGAGGCGAGCGGATCGGAGAGGGAAGGGAAAGGGAGGCCAACGCGTCATCTCCGGCGAGGAGCACCACCAGCTCCATGCGCTGCAGCAGCAGGCGGTGGGGTTCTATCTCGCGGCAGCAGCGGGCGGCGAGCAGAGTCGCGGCATGCAGGGAGAGCAGAGGCGCGGCGGGTGGATTCGCGGCCGCGGCGGGTGGAGAGGAGGAGTTGGAGGCGGGGTGGACCGGCGGCGGGCGGATTCGATGATTGTTTCCGCTCCTCCACGACCTTGCATGAAAAAAAAAAATCTGCTGTCAGTTCTGCAATTCCTCGGTTCTTTTCATTCGTTGTGCTATCAACCAGCGGCAGGAGCTAGCGATGAAGACCGCCTTATATTTTTTTGTTCCTTTTCCAGGAGCAATTCAGTGCGGGATTGATTCTGCTGCAGAGCTGACCTTGATCCCCGTGCTCATAGGAGCGAGCAATTGCCGCCGCGTATTCCACCCCCAATCTCATGCAAGAATCACCAGTTCTTTTCACGGGAAGCAGGAGCAGGATGCGAGGATTGCGGCGTAGCGCGCGCGGGGAATCGTGCCGGAAGAAGAAGCGAGGAGCGGCGACGGACTGTGAGGTGGAGCGGTTCACGCTGTGCGCGAAGATGTCCCACCTGACACGGACCGCGTCAGAGCCGTGCCGCAGGACCTGCGGCGCCGCCGCGCCTCCGGCGCTCCGGAAGAGGCCCTTCTCGGCGTTCGAGCTGGTGTCGGCGAGGTAGGCCGGCGGCGGCTCCCGGTTCTCCATGGCCGACCGAGCCTACCTCAGCAGGCAGCACATCCCCACCAAGGGCCCTAGGCCGTCGACGACGTGGACATCGAGGCCTACGTCTTGCAGCTCTGCGACGATGGGTACTTGGTCATCGCTGGGTTTCGAGTAGGTGGTTTGTTTGGTTGGTTTTGCAAATACATACATAAGTGTTGTGTAGTTAGTGGCTGACGATTCTCTCTTCTGTGTGCTGACGATTCTCTCTTCTGTGTGTGTGTAAAAAAAATGTGATGTGATTATAAGGGAAGCCGCATCAGATTCTACGACGCCGATAAACGATGGAAGGTTCAGAAGGATATAAGCTGCAGAATGGTGCACTGGACGATTTCAGACATTGCTCTCTCACCTGACCAACGATTCCTTGTAAGCTAGCATCTTGAGCACTGGACCTTACTGCAGCTGTTCTTGGGCCACGTTTTGCATTGTGTTTGATCCGACTAGAAGATACTACCTTTTTTCCCAAAAGTTTTTTCTAAGGCATATTTTACCATGCTACTTTTCCTGTACAAGTTTATCAACATTACAGGGCTTGAGCTTCCACAAGTGTAATAATGGTCTTTCTATATTACTGTTGAGTTGGATTTCAGATTTGCAACATGTTCATGGCCGCCATTGGCCATACTAGCTGTTAAGTAGTCAGTATGTCTATTTAAAAAAAATTTGCAATACTTTATTAGTAGCAGTTACTTGACACCAATGGTTATTTCTTCTTGCCATAATAAGGTGATTTTGGATTAGTAAGAAAATAGGCACTCAAGGGGACTGCAACTCTGGTGCTCTGGCATATTCCTGTTGTTTTAGTATACCACTTAAGGTTTATTTTAATTAATTTTATATGCACTGCTTCTTTTTCCTGGAAAGGGACCTATCTTCTAGTCTATTTTGTGTACAGGGTGTGTCGTCGTCTCGATTCGTCGTCGCGGTGTTCGCCGCCACCATTGGTCCTCCAGTCGGCCAATTCCATCAGTTTCATCTAGCCTCCACCAATAGTTAATCCTATTGATGATCGATTAAACCTTCTTAATTGCACGGCGAGGTTTATATGGAGCACTCCATAGCCATGTCCTCTCAATTTATCGTCCCCCATTGTTGGCACAGGTACCAAATTCTTTTGTTGTTCCCACTTTTTTGAAAGGCCATGTTCATGTTGCAACCTATTTAGATATAGGTTAGAATGAGGATTCCCCCCTCCCCCTGATAATCATTGGGGTTTTCACTCTTGAAATGATGTGTGCTTAACCGGTATTTGTTCAAAGACCATGGATTAATGAATTGCCCCCTGGATAATCATTGGGTTTCTCACTCTTGAAAGCAGGTTTGTCTCCAATCGATATGCAATTGAATCTATTTAATTTGGTTGTAGTTGTTAAGCCATTGTTCCCCATCGATTTCTGTTGGTTTATTCAGCTAATAGGCAATATTCAGTAACTCCATTTTCCATTGCTTTGATGGTTTGAAATGTATGTTTACTTCCCCGTAATCATTTTATGGGAACATGAAGACAACCTCAATCGTGTTTCAAAGAT
Organism: Hyparrhenia diplandra; assembly: GCA_015847255.1. Taxonomy (NCBI): domain Eukaryota; kingdom Viridiplantae; phylum Streptophyta; class Magnoliopsida; order Poales; family Poaceae; genus Hyparrhenia; species Hyparrhenia diplandra. Next base: position 19,064 of record JADLZK010001146.1, on the reverse strand, counting down.
GGTTGTGGAAAAGTCAATCTATCTACTCTTATACCTATTTCAGTTTAATAATTTTTCATTCCACTTTTTAGGTGACTGGTGCTATCCACGATAGAACATCTGACATAGTGAAGGCTCTTTACAATATGAAAAAAAAGGTAAATATTTGGCTGGTCATGATATACACCTGCTCCTATTCCATTTGCTAACCTAAAATTTCTCTAGACCAACAATGGGCAATGGTTGATTTGCTTGGTCTCATAACTTTCTGCCAAATTCATAACTATGAATTATGTTCCTATATATGCTTTGTTGAACTAAATTATTATGTGGCATATCCAAGCATATTTATCTCTTCCGGAGGGAACAACAACTGCTGCAGGGTTAATTGCAATGATGATCGATCACTACAATATTTTGGTGAGACTATATTTAAGTGGTCAAACACTATGGTTACTATTTTCATATAGGCATATATTCTTCAGTTCTTTTTGTTATATGTGAAAAAATCATATGAATAAACAGTTTTCTCCTTATCTGTGTCCATCTTTGTGACCATGGGATTAAGAGTAATGAAGTTAGCACTGTCTCAAAACAGTTGTTTTTCTTCTTATTATATGCAAAATCAGTAATTTATTCAATGCAATCTAGAACTATTTGTTGCACATGACAAAATGAATCGAATTGCCTTGCTGGGATCAACTCCTTATATGATGACTTAAGTGATTTCAGCAGCTGTGAATCTCATTTTAGAATAATGCTATATGCATCAGTCATATTTATTGAATATACTAACAAGGATATCTTTAAGGACTGTAGGATGGAAGTAACAGTTATCAAGAAAGCAATGATTCACCAAAAGTTTCTAGGAGGCTACAGAAGCGTGGTCGTGCAAAACTTCAATCTGTGTCTAAGACATCTGATACACATTATACTGATCTGTTGCAACCTCAGCCTGCTTCATGGAGCTATGCATGCCTTTCTTTGTTGAAGAAGAAACGTTCTGGAGGTAATTAGGCTTATTCCTATCAACATATGTCTGATCTTTGTAAAAGGACAGTAGTGATGTTTAGTATATGCTAACACTAACTGAATCATGGTTTACAAAGTATGCATAATACACGATGAGTCAGACGATGGCTGGCAACGTGTATAGCTTTGAAAGTCATTTTGCTGGATCTCGGTTATTGATGGAACTGAGTTAGCCAAGTGGGCTCTCAGTCTCTGTGTCAGGCCTGATCAAAAGGAGGAATTCCTTGACACCAAGGACTGAGGAACCTACATGAGAATGTACTCTTTCATAAATGTCTTAGTGATTATGATCATATTTCTTACCGATCCTATTTCTTACTAATAACAATAAAATTCTTCAAAAATACCCTCTTCATACCATGCAACGCCGCTAATCCCCCCTACTACTATGTGTAACCATGCACACAAGCCGATCTGAGCGCATGATTCTCCATCCAAAGGCCAGCAGCGTGAGCAGGGCATTTTTTCATTTTAACGCCCGCCAGCCCCTCGGCAATGTCAGTTCCCCCCCCCCCTCCATCGCTGGATGGGATTCGCCGTGACCTGCCCTGCCCTCTGGTTCGAGATGCCCCGCCGGCCCTAGGCGAGACGCGGCGACGACCTGAGCTCGTGGAGATGCCCCTCGCGGCCCCTCGCCGCCCCTCGCATCGCCGGTCCCTCGCCGCCGCGGTTCTTGCCGTCGAGGATGCCGTCAACCGCCGCCAGAGGCCGTCGAGGATTGGGGTCGTCCTCAACATCTCGGCCGGCACGCCCTTCACCCGCGTCGTGCTGGACGAGGTTGGCAAGGTGCAGGTCCTGTTGTGGATCCCGTCCAACCGGGTATGGAAGGAATTGCCATGGTTGCCTCGCGACGCCTGCGATGCCTACGCGTCGTGCGGGGCGTTCAGCTTGTGCAGCGTCGTTGACGCCGCGTCGGCGCCGTCCTGCAGCTGCGCCGAGGGGTTCAGAGTCTGAAACAGGTACATAGAAAATGGGCAGGATCTCTATCTGAAGTTGGCAAAGTCTGAATCAGGTAAGGGAAAACTGAAGCACTCACGCAGCTGCTACTATCCAGTCAAGATTCTGTGGAAAAATTCACCATCTTATCAGCTACGATTAATACTTCTTGTAATACATTTCTGCAGCTACAAGGAAGAGGGGGCGTGTGGCAAAGATCTTGGTTCCCGTGATGGCGTCTGTGCTTGTACTCACGGCCGCTGGCATGTACCTTGTTTGGAGAATGTTCAGAAGCTTGTCTTGTGAATGTTCAGAGCGTATAGTACTGTAAATTGTGAATGTTCAGAGCGTAGTACTGTAAATTGTTCCTTCTGTGTATTGGCACATGAATTTGTGGTTCGACCATGACAATGAATAGAATGAAATTGTGCATACTACTGTCAAATGATGTTATTATGAATTTGTCTCTGATTCCAGAACCTGATGTTCAAATTCAGCATGCCTGGTGCATGGTACAGTATTCCATAACCTGATGATGGTGCTCTTTTCCATAACCTGATGCATGTCTGATTGGACAAGATGAAGTTGATTCGAAAATAAATCACACAGGAAATATATTAGCAAAGCAAACAGTGCCGACAAGTTACATGAAAATTCACGTTGTTAAATTTACTAACACACTAAAATTCAGATATCTCAGAATCTGGTAGCATGGACTCGGATCCAAATGAATCTGTGTTTTCCTCATTGGCCAACCTTCTTTGAATTTTCATGTAACTTGTCGGCACTGTTTTATCTTTGATCTGAACTTCGAGTGAGCAACTCCAACAGGCTATGAAAGATGGAAGCCCAACCTATACTTCAACGACGAGACCGAGAGTGCTGAACGTGAGTTATCTCATCCTTATTTCTGAGCCAGGCATCCATACGATCAAAAATACAGAGTGCAGAATAAAGAAATTACCTCACCAGCGCTCTCTAGTTCTTCCTCTGAATGCACCTTCCAAGTTTTCCAGCAATGAAAACTTGCATGCAGATAATTCAAAATAAACTTGATTGTGTCATTGCACAAGAATGTACAGACATTGTCATTGCCAAACACAGAATTGTCATTGCCAAACAGATAATGTACAAACATTTTTGATCCGTTCTCCATAGAATTTTCATTGCCAATACACAGAAGGGACAATTTACATTGGCATACAACAGGCCATACTCAGCAATGAGGAATGTACATTCAGAAGCACTGAACATTCAGACAGAAGCACTGAACATTCAGAAGTACTGAACACCTTGGCCAGCACGCGCGCACATCCTTGGCCAGCACCGCCCCGCGTTCGTGCCCGAGTCGGTGAGGGAGGGAGCCGCCGGGGAGGATTGGATCAGCCGTCGCTGTGGCCGAGAGGGGCGGATCCACCGCTGCACGGGGAGGGGCGGGGTCACGCCGAAGCTGCTCGCGGAGGGTGCGGCACCACGGCGTCCTCGGGCAGAGCCGACACCGCGCCTTCCTTGTTGCCGCCTGGATCAGGCCGCGGTCGAGCACCACGCCGTCGCGGATCAGGGAGCCACGCACGCGCCGTCGGGGGTGTTCGATGGGAGGAGCCAATCCGGGCGGCGGCGTCGGTCTGGCCTGTTCGATGGATGGAACCGCAGGGGGTTCGTGCAAGATTGCCGTGCGTGCGGGCGTGTAAACGAAAAAAGGCCGTGCTCACGCTGCTAGCCTTTGGATGGAGAAGTGTCCGTGATCGCTAGTGTGTATGTGTGCATATAAGGTTGGTGTCTTGCGAGGATACGCTTCTTTTTTATAAATGTTTATTGAATTGCTAAATTATTAAGACCTTGTATGGTTCCAAATAAATTGGAGACTTGTAAGTCAAGTGACTTAAAAATTAGTGACTTATAAGTCATGGTTTGTTGGTTGCAAATGACTTATAAGTTATTCTATACATACAAAAAGGGGTCACTTATAAGTTTTAAGTAGGGGTACCAACTTATTACTTATAAGTCTCATTACTTAATATAAGTCACAATTGTTTGGCAAAATAAGCCACTTTGTGTTTATAAAGTCCCATTACTTAATAAATCACAATCGCTTGGAAAAATAAGTCACTTATTTTACTTTTTGATTTATAAGTTGGTGACTTATTTGGAACTAAACAGGACTTAAGATTATCGCATCACATGTATTTTTTTTTATGTTCGTATGTTCATATGTTCTATAGGGCAAATGATTCGCCCGCGATGTCGTATGGTGTTGAATGTTGGCCTACAAAAAGACGACATGTCCAACAACTAAGTGTGACCGAGATGCGTATGTTGCGTTGGTTTTGCGGGCATACTAGAAGGGATAGAGTTCGAATGAAGATATTCGGGATAGGGTCGGGTGGCCCCTATCGAGGAGAAATTGATTCAACATCGGTTGAGATGGTTTGGACATGTTCAACGGAGGCCTCCCCGAGGCGCCCTAGTGCGTAGTGGAGTTCTAGAGCGGGTAGATAATGTAAAGAGAGGTAGAGGCCGACCTAGACCGACTTGGGACGAGGCGGTTAAACGAGACCTTAAGGAGTGGAATATCTCCAAGGATTTAGCTTTGGATAGGAGCGCTTGGAGGCTAGCTATTAACGTGCTCGAACCATGACTTTGTTTCCTTTTCTATCTACCCTATCTTTATCCTTTTGTCTTGTGCCTTTCTACGTTTTTTTATACTTGTTTCATATGGGTTTCATCTCTAGTCTACCCTAACTAGCTTGGGACTAAAGGCTATGTTGTTGTTGTTGTTGTTGTTGTTGTTGTTGTATGTTTGTCGGGGACCTAAATATTGGGCCCCGAGATATTCTCCAAATCGTGAGAATCTGCGGCCCGCCAAGGCCCAAGAAAAATCTAGCCCGCTATCATCCCGCACGGAGGGGCGGCCCGACGGACGATGGACCAGCCATGGAGCCACGACGGCGCTCACACGACGACGGAATCGGCCTCTACGATGGCCTTCCACACTGACGGCCCACAAAGCGGCCCAAATGGAATCACCACGGCGCAAAGAGCTTATTATTACACGAAGGACAAGATCAAGGACCTCTGCAAAACAACGAACCATGGCGTTCCACGTCGGCAAAGAGCCAAAACCAAACCATGGCTCGGACTCGACCACGCATCTCCCGTTTCGTCCGAGGCCCTGGCTCACCGGCCCCGGGAGAAATCTCCGCCGTCCGAGGGTGGCCTAGCTCTCACCACCGTCCCGCAAAAACCCGCCTCGCCCGGGAGACCAGCTCTCCATCCTCGGGTGAGGCGAGCCTAACTAGCCCGTCTGGTCGCCGACCCTCGGGCGTGGGAGGTTCCGTCCCGAGGAAGGGAAACCGCCGCGATTCAATGCGATCGCACGGCAGCGGGGCGCCCGGTGCCATCGACATTACCGGATCCAAATCGAATCGGCCGAATCGCCTCCCCAATCCGACCGATGGGGCGCAGCTGAACCGCCAAAGGACATGTTACGCCACCGGCACGGGAAACCAGGATGACACCGTGCATTTCCCGAGCACACGTCAAAACGCCACGATGGGGCCGACCACGCACCCGACACGCATAGCCGACCTCCGGGACCGCCCTCGCCATGCGGATTGTGAGGGACGCCTCACAGGACCTCGGGGCGCGCCCGGAGGACGGCACGCCCACCATCGGATCGGGACGCGTGTCTTCGTCAGCGACATCCAAGCCGCCCCGACCCCTCGGCGCACATGCAACCGGTGCAGCCTCGAAATTAGCCACCTAGGTGTCCACCGGTGTAAACATTATCTCTCTCCTTCTCCTATAAAAGGGGGGAGTAATGCCTCATTAGAGGGGATTGGATTCGAGCCCGCTCAACTCCAGTTCACACGGAGGAAACTGCACACCACCACCACCATAACCACGATCGTGGGGCTTGAGACCAGCGTCTCTCCCAGCGACGCCGCCCAGAACCCCTACTGCAGGCTCACCTTTGAGCGCAGGTAACACGAGCGGGACACACCCCCGGACGTAGGCCCCGTTGGCTTTGAACCAGGATAAACCGCCGCGTCCCGTGTCCATCTTGCGCTTCGCCATCGGAGGAGGCACACGGCTTATAAATTCTTTATTGCCGGCACTCGAGGCACCCACCGTTCCTCGAACGCCCGGCCGATTGGCGTGGCGCGGTAGGGCGCCGTGTGCAATCTGCATCTCCATCAGCCCTCATGGCGTTTCCGCCGTTTCCCACGCTGCTCGGAAAGCACGAGCTCCCCACGCGCGAACACCACGTTTGCCGAACGGCCGGCATTTGTGGCGCTCGCCACAACTACGAGATGATCCTTTCGCCCGACGTACCGGTAGAAGGGAGGGGCGGCATCGCCGCGGCGAGCCCATCATCACGGCCGCCGCGCAGGCGGGCAAAGGCGACCCATCGACGGCGCCAGCGCGCGTTCAAGCAACGGATCCCGAATCCGGCGGACGTATCCCCCGCCCGACTCGCGAGAGAAAGGGCTCCCGGGAACCCTAGGCCCGAAATACCTTACCGCCACCCGCTCGTGGTAGGGTACCCCGAAACCCTAATCGTCGGAAAACGCCTCGCCCGGTCATCCTCGGAGGGGAGTCCCGGTGAATCTACGCGCTTGAAACCTCGCCGGCCTTCGCCAGAGAGCACGAGCGGACCGCCGTCCGTTCCACGGAGCGTTATCCCATGGACATTCACTCGGAGGAGCGCATCCTCCGAAGGGCGCGGGACGACCCTCGTCATGCCACCCCCCGGGTTCAACCGGGCCTGGTCCCGAGGCGAGGGACTCGCTCTACCGTCCGGAGAATCGAAACCTCCTCCGGCGTTGGGCGACCGCGTGCGCCGCGATGAAGCGAGTACTATGACCTCCACGCGGGAATGCTTCAATGTCGGTGTCCCGCCACAGGGATGGCCGGTTCGCGGCGTCTGGGCGAAAGATGACGCGGACGTACCGCCACGGCGAGCTCCGCGCCGCGCGGCCGCCCCCGTCCATCGTAGCGGCGCGCCGCACCTACCGCCAAAACGCCGGCCTCACGAGATCTGCGGGGAGCGAATCGGGCGGAATCTGCCCGACCCGCGACGGGAGCGTAACATCCCGGCGAGCAACTCAGCAGCGGGCGGGCCCCTGGGGCACCTCAAGCTCACAATGGCGGCGGGCGTGGCGGACCGGCCGGGTGCCTCAATCCCGGCATAGCGGCCCCGTTCAATGAGCCGGCCTCAGCGTGGGCGGGGCCGCCATCATGCTGGCACGAAATGCCCGGGAGCCCTCCACTACCGGTGGGTAGGCGCATACGAGAGGCCTCCGTTCAACTCCTTGACAAGGCGGCGGTGCAACAGCGAGAGTTCCGCTTCGGGGATCGGGGCCGTGGCCACGGCGGCGAGAGGGATCTAGGCGGTCGGCAGGGCTCGGCCCACCGGATCGGGCCGGCCGACTCGGCAAAGGGCGGTCCGAGCGCCCGGACGACAACCGTTAACCGCCAGTGCTGGGAACGCATAGAAGACCCGCACCGCCGACCCGCAGCCAGGGCGCCCCGACCTCGGGGGCGAGATCGGCGGCGGGGGCTCGCACGAAGGTGGTCGCCTCGGGGGCGACAAGCAGGGGACGAGGCGCCTGTGCGGTCGAGAGGACCGAGGTACCCACGATCCGCCCGGGCCTCAAGCCTTCACCGGGGGCATCGGGAGGGCACCACTCCCTGCGTTTCCCCCCCCGAGCCATCTCGAGAAGTACACGGGAGAGACTCGTCCCGAGGTATGGCTGGGCGACTATCGGCCGGCATGCCGATTCGCGGGCACACGATGACAAAGTGATAATCGAAATTTGCCCCCTCGCATTCTCTCCGAAGTCCGCGAGCTTGGTTGGAACACCTTCCACCCAACCTCATATCAAACCGGGCGGACTTGGTGAGAACCTTCCGCGGTAACTTCCTGTGGCACATACCTACGCCCCTCAACTCGTGGGATCTCAAACTGCCGACAAAAATCCGACGAATCCCTGCGACTACATCCGGCGCTTCTCCAAGCAGCGACCGAGCTCCCTAATGTGACGGGTTCGGGCGTCATCGGGCCTTCTTGGCCGGCACCACTTGCCGAGACCTCGTGGAAGAAGGGGGGGCGCGACTCCCATCGAGGCTTAACGAGTCGATGGACATCGCCACCAAGTTCGCCGGCAAATGTGAGGAGGCCGGGGCTGGGGCTCGCTCAATCGGGGCTCGCAAGGGAAAGCGTAGGGAAGAGGAGCCCGAGGGACGCAACCCTGAGAGCAAGAAGAAAAAGAAGAAAGATAAGAGCCGCAAGGGCAGGGGCCACGCCGCCCAAGCGGACGATGAAGACATGGTGGTCGCGGGTCGACGCGAAGGGGCCCCGACCCCCGCTACAAGAAACCTTCGATGACATGCTCAAGAAGCCATGCCGTAACCATAGCTACCCTGGCCAAGCATACCCTCGGGGAGTGCAAGAGGGTACGCCAACATTTCGCCAAGCTCAAGGCCATCCCCGAGGGTGAAGAGGAAGAGGCTCCCGAGGGTGGCGCCAAGGGCAACGAGGAGTTCCCCGGCTGTGAATAATCGCTTCATGATCTTCGGGCAAAGCACTGACAAAGAATATGTCCGCGGCGGCAACAAGAAGAAGGAGCGTCGGGAGGTCTATGCCACGAGCCGCAACCCCGGCCTGCGCAAGTGGCCGGACCAGGCCATCACCTTCGACCGGATCGGATCACCCCAACACATCCCGAACCCGGGGCTTATCCAATCGGTGGTGGATCCCATCATCGCCAACACTCGGCTCACCAAAGTCCTTATGGACGGAGGGAGCAGCCTCAACCTCATCTCTGAAGAAACCCTCGACCTCCCCGGGGTAGACAAGTCCAAGATCCGCCCGAGGGCCGGCATTCAATAGCGTCGTCCCCCAAGCAGCTAAAGCCCCTCGGGCGAGATCGACTTACCGGGTTTGCTTCGGTGACCCCTCGAACTTCAGGCAAGAGACTCTCACATTCGAGATCCTTGGGGTCCGCGGTACTTACCACGCACTCCTCGGGCGGCCCCTCGCCAAGTTCATGGTCTGTCCCGAACTACGCACCTCAAGCTCAAGATGCCGGGGCCGAAGGGTGTCATCACGACTGGCCCTCGCACCATCATGCATACGAAAAGCGACGTGGAGAGCGTGGAGTATGCCGAGGCACTCATCGCCGATGCGAAGAGAAGCTTTGACGAAATCACGATCGAGCATGAGGCCAAGCGCCGGGCTGGGAGCTTCGAGCCCTCCTCGGCACCAAGAAGATCCCACTCGATCCCAAGAACCCGAAGGAGAAGCCGCCGACCATCGGCTCGGACTGGATCCGAAATAGGAAGCCGTGCTCATCGACTTCCTCCGCGCGGAATGCCAAGACGTTTGCGTGGGGACCTCGGACATGCCGGGCATACCGAGGGATGTCGCCGAAGCACTCCCTGACATCCGGCCGGGCTCAAAGCCGGTCATGCGGCGCTTTTGGCCCGTTTTGATGACGCCAAGCGGAAGATCATCGGCGAGAGATCCACAAGCTACTGGAGGCCGGATTCATAAAAGAAGTATTCCACCCCGAAAGGGTTAGCTAATCCTGTATTAGTAGAGAAAAAGAATGGGAAATGGCGGATGTGTGTGGACTACACTAGTCTCAACAAAGCATGTCCGAAAGTTCCCTTTCCTTTGCCTCGAATCGACCAAATTGTCGACTCCACCGCGGGATGTGAAACGTTGTCCTTTCTTGACGCGTATTCCTGTTATCACGGATCAAAATGAAAGAGTCCGACCAGCTTCGCGACCTCGTTCATAACACCCTTCGGGATGTATTGCTACCTCACCATGCCCTTCGGGCTGAACGCCGGGCAACATACCGGTGCATGCAAATCATCTTCGGGAACTCATTGGAAGGATCGTGGAGGCCTACGCCGACGACATAGTGGTCAAATCCAAGAAAACGCCGGACCTCGTGGGTGACCTCGGGGAAACCTTCGAGTGCCTAAACAAGAAGGGAGTCAAGCTCAACCCCGAAAATGCGTGATTCGGGGTCCCCGAGGGATGCTTTGCTGGGTTTTATCGTCTCTCAACGAGGCATCGGCAAACCCAACCAAGGTTGACGCGATCACCAAGATGGGTCCGATCCAAGATCTCAAGGGAGTACAGAAGGTCATGGGCTGCAGCTGGCTTCATTAAGCAGGTTCATCTCACGCCTCGGGGAGAAGGGGCCTGCCCTCTACCGGCTCCTTCGCAAGTCCGGCTTTGCACGGACCCCCGAGGCCGAAGGGCCCTCGGCAACCTCAAGAAGCTCCCCGACAAACCCACCGGTCCTGGTACCGCCAAATCCAGGAGAAACCCTGCTCTTATACGCCACCGCCACTACCCGGTGGTCAGTCGCGGTGGTCGTAGTGGAGTGACCGGGAAGAGGGGCACACATTGCCGCATAACGCCCTGTTTACTTCATCAGTGAAGTGCTTTCCGACACCAAGACGAGGTATTCGCAGATGCACAAGCTATTGTACGCCATCGTACTGACACGAAGGAAACTTCGCCACTACTTCCTCGCGCACCCGGTTGCCGTGGTATCCTCGTTCCTCCTCGGGAGATCCTCCAAAACCGAGAGGCCACGGAAAAGTGGCGAAAGTGGGCGGTGGAGCTCATGGGCGAAACTATATCATTCCCCGCCCCGCAAGGCGATCAAATCCCGGTCCTAGCCGACTTTGTGGCGAATGGACCGATACACGGCCTACCCCCGCACCCATCCAGCCGAGTCTTTGGACCATGTATTTCGATGGATCCATGATGAAGGCAGCGCGGGGGCTGGTTTGCTCTTCATCTCACCCTTCGGGTTCACATGAGGTATGCCATCCGGCTGCATTTTCCTGCCTCCAACAACGTCACGTAATACGAGGCGCCGTCAACGGTCTCCGGATCGCGGACCTCGGAATCCGACGGTTGGAAACCGGGGGATTCGCAGCTGGTCATCGACCAAGTCATGAAGGCCTCGGCGTGCCACGACCAAGATGGAGGCGTATTGTCGGAAGTGCGCAAATTGGAGGAAAAGTTCCATGGGCTTGAGCACAAGCATACGCCGAGACGCTACAACGAGGCCGCGGATGAACCGCCAAGGTCGCAAAGAACCCGAGGTACCGTTCCCCCAAACGCCCTCACCCGAGACCTCAATAAACCCCCTCGGTCAAGGCACACCCCCCTCGAAAGTACCCTCGGGCGCCACGAGGGCGGCACACAAAGCCAGCCACACCCGGCTATGGCGGTCGACCCAGCCCCCCGACCGAGAAAACCGCCGATGGAGTACCTCACCCGAGGAGAGCTACCCGAGGACAAGACCGAGGCTCGCCGCTTAGCCCGGCGGGCGAAGTCCTTCACACCGATTGAGAGAAAGGGGAACTCTACAAGAGAGGAGCCTCGAGTATACATGCGATGCATACCCTCGGGCAAGGCCAAGAATTGCTCGTTAACACCCACCGCGGGAATGCGGTCATCACGCCGCCCGAGGACTCTAGTCGGTAAAGTCTTCGTGCAAGGCTTCTACTAGCCCTCGGCGGTGCGAGACGCGAACCAAGTCGTAGGCACACCGCAAGGAATGCCAATTCTACGCGCCGCAGACGCACCTCCCAAAACAAACAATCGCAAACCATACCTCTTACGTGGCCATTTGCGGTGTGGGGACTCGACATGATTGGGCCCCTGAAAGGGCGCCCTGAGGACACACTCACGTCCCTAGTCACCATTGACAAGTTCTCCAAATGGATCGGCCCGAGCCGTGGTGAACCCTCACACCGGGGAAACGGTGAAATTCTTTTACGAATATCATTTCCGTTTTGGAGTCCCGAACTCCATCATCACGCATAACGGAACCAACTTCGGCGGCGCCACTTGCTCCGGCACCGAAGCCGGTGTCCCCGTGGGCGCGGCCGAGCTCTCCGTGTCGATCACCATCGGCCAAGCGCACCAACCCACCATCGCCACCATGGGCTGTGCCGCCTCGGGCGCGGCCTCGGCGGTCGGGTTTGGGACCGACCCCACTTGGGGCTCGGGGGCTGGCACCACAGAGGACTCGGCCGCAGTCCGCAAGGCATCTTGACCGGATGACCCCGGCTCAGCGCCGGCGAAGGATTGTGCACTAGCCTTTAGGGCCTTCTTGGGGTGCGTAAACAACGAAGCGGCCCCCCCGTTCCTAAAGTCAAGCGCACGCCAAAACAAGGCAACCATACGCCAAGAAAATCAAGATTGCAAAGGCGAAAGGAAACTCACGATGCCCGAGGGACGCCCCGGCGTGACAAGGCTCGGGATGGCTGCGACCGGGCGTCGCGACTCGACGCCAAGCGCGCCGTATCTCCCACGACGTTAAATGCGCGACGGGGCTGGATCGGGGCGGGGGTCGCCGCTCGACCCCGAACCGTGCTTCGCGGTGCCGGTACCCACGGGAGGCGTCGACTCCTCCCTTCGAGCCTCACCCCCGTGACGCCGAAGTTGCCTACATGGCCAACGCCAATGGTCCTCGAGGACTCACCGGAAGAGCCCCGGGCGCACGGGTGTCGGCATTCCCCGACGCCTCGTGCTCGTGCTCGGGCTCAGAACGGCCCCCCGACTTCGGCCGGGAGCCCCATGGCTCGGTCCATCCGGAACCGCCATGTCATCATCCGACGAGTTCACGCAGAATCGGGTCCTCCGGATCCCGTCCCTCTTCGGTGGTCGAGGTGTCGGGACTCGCCCCCCGCCGGGCCGCTCGCCCGACGCTTCTCGCGAGCCACGTTTCTCTTCTTCTTCTCCTCCTTCTTCAATGCGGTGCCGGCCGGCTCGTTCCGAGCACGGTTCGCCACCCGACGGCATCCAATGCCGCACAGGCGGAGGGGAGTCGCGGTAGTTCGGGACGCCCCCGCAGGGGAGAAAGAGTGAGAACTCGCCATGGCGACAATGCAATCAAGCAATGCAAGGACACCGGCCAAGAAGCACTTACCAGGAGATATACCCTCGGTCGGGCGCATGGGGATCTCGGGGGATATGTGTCGGGGTGTTGGACCCCAACGCATCCTCACCCTCTTGGCCAGGCCATCGGTGGAAAGCAGAAGGCCTGACATCCGGCACGCACCAAGACCGGCGGCCTCGGGGGTCATCTTGCACATGAGCAAAGGGCGAGCCATCAACGGCAACACCCGACGCCGATGGAAAGCGGCGACCACGGCAAAGCGGCATTCACGTCCCTTCCTCGGAGCCGCAGGGACCACCGCCTTAGGCCCTCCAACCGATGATGATCCTCCGAGGGGGGACCCCAGTTCCACTTCTGCGGGCGATGCTTGAGGACACGCCCGGTGTACACGGGAAGCGCGTTCTCGTCGTTGCGGAGGTAGAACCACCGATCTTGCCACCCCTTGTTGGAGGAGGTGAGCTTGGAGACGATGTACCCATCAGCTCGGTTCGGCTTTGTCTGCTCCGAGCGGACTTGGAGCGCACGGCCTCCAACGCGCGGCGCCCTCCGTGGTTGGCCCCTGCGCACCGAGGCGTGGTAAGGTCCGCCGTGGAAGAACCACAAACCGAGAGGTCCCAATGCGGCTCGATCCCCGTGAATCCTCACAAAGGGTGACGAAGATGGCGGCCCGAGAGATCGAGTTCGGGGCGTATGATGAAGCTCGATTTCATAGTAGTGGAGGATCGCCCCGAATGAACCGGCCCGCCGGCATACCGGCCGCGCCGGTGAAGATCCATCAAGCTCACCACATAGCCATCGGGAGGGTTAGACTCCTCCTCCCAATCCGAGCAATCCACTCCGGCCGCTTCATCGGTGCGGGGGACGAAGAAGCCCTTCATCGATGAGACGCCGGAGCTTCTCCTCCGCCGCCGTCGCCCTCGGCCACGGCTCAAAGATCGAGCACCTCCCTCGCGCCGTCACCGCTACCCGATCGCGCCATGGATGAAAGGGAGGCGAAGGGTGGCAACCGCTAGCAACCCCGATCACACGAGCGCAAGGCAAGTGAATCTCTCCCTTAATCTCTCCCACACTATCTCTCTATCTCCCCGATTGCCGCAGCAAGAAGGCAAGAAGCGATGGTAAAGAGCAAAGGAGCAACTATCCGCCGCGGCGTGGCGACCCCATATTTATAGGAAGGGAAGGTGTAGGGGTTCGCACCGCCCCCTTGACCTTCGCAACCAAGGGTTGCGGGAGAGGTGGCGAGGGCTTCCCACAGAAAGGGAAGGGAAACAGAATGGGAAAGTGGGGAGAGAGAGTCCCCTTCCCCCTTGGCCTTGGGGTTGTATTTATAGAGGGTGGAGGGAGTATATTTTCCATCCGCCCCTTAGATTACAAATTTACAAGCGAGCCCTCACACTAGTTGAGTATTGGGCCTTTTACAAGGGGAAGGGTGGCGCACCGGCACCCCTACCCCCAACAGCAGGCCCTTAGCTACTAGGGTTTGGCAGCTACAACAAGACCTAGTCGCTAAAACAGGAAAAGGCCCATGAATACAAGCTTGCACCGGATGGCGAAGGCCGGAGGATATAGTATAATGATGAAGTGTTCGTTGATTGCGGAGGTACCACGCCCGGCCTCCACCCTTCTTAGTTGTTGTGAGGGTCTTTGTCGGCCCGAGGGTGGCTCTTCGTTGTCGGGTAGTCGCGGCGCCGGAGGTCGGTCGTCGCTGAGGTCGCCGTTCCCAGTGGTTCTGTCGTTGGACGTGGAAGTTGGTCCCGCCGATTCACCGCAAACGGTGATGTCGAAGTCCTTGCCGAGGGTGCGTAAATCATCGATGGTGCCGAGGCGAGGCCCTTGCCGAAGTCAAGGCGAAGGGGGGTTGTCATCGTTGGTGCCGGCGCGGCCCCTTGCTGAAGCCGGCGGCGAGGGTGCGGATGTCGCCGTTGGTGCCGGCGAGGCCCTTGCCGAAGTCAAGGCGAAGGGGTTGTCATCGTTGGTGCCGAGGCGAGGCCCTTGCCGGAGCCGAGGCGAAGGTGCGGATGTCGCCGTTGGTGCCGGTAGGCGGCCCTTGCCGAAGTCGAGGTGAAGGGGGAGTTGTCATCGATGGTGCCGAGGCGAGGCCCTTGCCGAAGTCGGGCGAAGGTGCGGATGTCGTCGTTGGGCGCCTAGGAGAGCCCTTGCCGAGTCGAGGCGAAAGGGGGTTGTCGCCGTCGGTGCCGAGGTGAGGCCCTTGCCGAAGTCGAGGCATGGGTGCCGGTGTCGTTGATGGTGCCGAGGCGAGGCCCTTGCTGAAGTCGAGGCGAGGCCGCGGGTGTCGTCGATGGTGCCGGGCAAGGCCCTTGCCGGGTTGGGGTGAGCCCCCTTGTTGAAGTCGAGGCGAAGGTGCGGATGTCATCATCGGTGTGGTTGAAGTAGCCGATGTCGCCGGACGTGGGTAGACGCCGGAGTTGCCCGCCTTTCTTACTCCGAATCATGAGTGGCGGGCAAGACATTTCCTTCGGGTTGCATTGGTTCCCCCAATGCAGCCCCTAGCCCCTTCTTGGCCGGTGCTTATGAGTGGGAGGGGGGCTTCGAGGCCGTTCGCCGAAGTGAGGACGAGGTTGATGCCACCGAAGTTGAAGGCGAGCCCTTTGCCGTCTTGTGGACGAGGTGGTGGTCGACGTTGCGAGGTCCGAGTTGAAGTCGAGGCAAGCCCCTTGCCGTGGTCGGTGCGAAGGTGCGGATGTCGCATTGGTGTTGAGGTGAGCCCCTGACGATGCTCTTGGCGAAGGTGTGGTTGGTGACGCCGGTCGGAGGTCAGCCCTTCGTCAAAGATGTTGGCGAGGTGTAGCCTCAAGTTGCCGATCTCGCCGAACGTGGTACACGCCCGAAGTTGCCCGCCTTTCCTGCTCCGACTCTTGAGTAGCGGGCAAGACGTTTTTAGGTAGAATTGGCCTCCAATGCTGCCCCTAGCCCCTTCTTGGCCGGTGCTTATGAGTTGGAGGTAAATGCGTGGTCGAAGTTGTCGAGGTTGAAGGTGAGCGGGCCCTTTGCCGGCTTTGTTGGTGTCGCCGGGTCGAGGGCGAGCCTTTCGCCGAAGGTTTGTTGGAGTCGCCGTGGTCGGAGGTGAGGCCCTTGTAGAGGTTGGAGTGATGTCGCGAGAAGGTGATGTCGACGTCGCCAGTAGTCGGAGGCAAGGCCCTTTGCCGAAGATTTGTTGATGTCACGAAGGTGATGTCGACGCCGCCAGAAGTCGGAGGCGGGGCCCTTGCGTAGGTTTGGGCGATGTCGCGGCGGTGATGTCGACGTCGCTGTGGTCGGAGGCGAAGGCCCTTGCGGAGGTTTGGCCGATGTCGCGGAGGTGATGTCGACGTCGCCAGTAGTCGGAGGCGAGGCCCTTGCGAGGATTATCGAGCCGGGGCGAAGTCGATCGCTTCGCCCCGAGCGGGTCCAATGCTTGTGCTTTCCTCGTTGCTCGATGAGGGTCGGGTGCCGCCACCCAGCCCCTTTCGGCGGAGAGGTGTCCTGACATTGCTTTCTTCGGGGATAACTCCTGCATTCATTGATTGTAACAGAATTCATATTTATATCGAAGGCGGTGAGTTTTTCCCCAGCGACGCCCCACACACTTTTTAGCGAGGCTCGCATTTAAATCGGAGGTAGTGAGAAAAACTTTTTCGCAGCGACGCCCCTATTCTCTTTAGCGAGGCTCGTGTTTGAATCGAAGGTAGCAAGAAAACTTTTTTCGCATGCTCGAGGTGCGAGTTTCTACGAGCCATTGTCGGAGGTGCTACGGTGCCCGACTTCTTGTTTATGCTTTGGAAAAAAGTAATAATTTTTTTAGCGGAGGTTTGGCTGAGCCGGGGCGAAGTCGACTACTTCGCTCCGAGCGGGGCCAATCCTTGAGCCCGCACCTCGATGCCGATGAGGGCTGGGTGCCACCACCCACTCCCTTTCGGCGAAGGTCTGTCCTTGACGTTTCTTTGTATCTCGGGATATTCCCGCATGCATTAATTGGGGTGTTGCCTTATTGAAAAAAAACTTTGCGACCCTTCACAGGGTAAAAGTGTGAAGTCCCTAGTGTCTCATAATTTCTTACACAACCTCTCGGTTTTCATATGTGCACATGCGAGTGGTCCCGCAACAAGAAGTTATTTTCCAACATCAAAAAATCATAAGCTTGCTTTTGCGAGCCCCCTCGTCATAATTGCCGGGCGCCCGACTTCTTTGCGCCTCGCGCCGCTCATACTCGGAGGGCGCGGGCGTCTTCTTTGCGAGCCCCCGGCGGAGGTGCCAGGGGTGCTCGCTTCTTTGCTCCGCGCCGCTCATACTCGGAGGGCGCGGGCGTCTTCTTTGCGAGCCCCTCGCGGAGGTGCTAGGGTGCCCGACTTTCCTCCGCACCGCAGCGATGGGGGTTGAGATGCTTATGAATGATGCTCATGGATGCGATGGTATGATGAATGTGAATGTATGATGCATGTATGATGAGCGCTAGCACAGGGACAAGTGCGAGGGTGAGTAAAAACATTCTTCTCATGAAAAAAATGTGATATTTGAGGCACAACTAAGTATTTATGGGTCAAGATAGACCAAATTCGATCCCGCAAAACACCAAGTTTTGTAATCACAACGGATGGTTTCATATGACAAGTGCTTTCACAAGAGTAAGTGTGAAAGTGTTGAAGCCAAAACGGATGGTTTGGTTCCTGCAATATCAATTAAAACTGCAATGTAGCTTTCCATGTAGGGACCTGCAATATTGAGACATATTGTCCATTTGCAGCTAGATAATTTTAAGTTTTCATGCGGACGTGTAGAATGCTGTGATTACGGAGGTGACCAAGGTGGGTGCGATCGATGGTTATGAGATATTTGAAGAGAATGTTACCTTGTGAACGATGAGAAACCTAGAACCATATACATAAAAGTTCTAATAATGAGTTAGTTTGAGAGGGTAAGAATGTACTCACAGTGCTGATAACCCGCATGTTAGCGCAATATAATAATTTTAATATTTCTAAAAACTTGAAATTCTCCTTTAGGCTCTAAAAAAATAAGCGTGTTGCGAAGGTATTGACAAACTGCATTTAATGAAGACCGGTCACATTGCGAAGGTTGTGCACACAAGTAAAGTTTTCCCATATGGGCCATAAGAAGTCTCAGAGCGGGAGATAAGCGAAGGTATGGTCACTTAGACGAGCATTACTTATTGTTTGACATCCGTCATTCGAAGGTGTAGAGCAGTAGTTGCTCGTGGATGTGGTGGAGGTAAGCTTACCTTGTAAAGGGTAGTGACCGCATGTTAGCACCATGTGGTTTATACTTTTGCGATCGGCTAAAAATTGCTGCCAGATCATATTGTGAGCTAGTTTGACCAATGAGCTGGTCAATAAATGAAATCAATTCATGAGCTATGCAGATTTATTTATATATATTCAACGCTAGGCCAAAGGTTAAGCAAGTAAGCAAGCACATCGTAGGCCATAATAAGAATTTTTGCTGAACTAGTTGCCGGATACTTAGCTCTCTTGTTGATTGGTCCCCTCGCGTGGGGTGAGGAGCTCCCTGGAGGCACGAGAGGTACTTGCCGAGGGTGCAGCAGATGAGGCTTTGGCGAGGAAGGGGGTCCCGCTGCCCAGCCGGCGAGGGTAGCTCCGCCCAGCTGTGACGAGGGTTGCTGTGCCGTGACGAAGGTCGCTCATCCTGGACGCGACGAAGGTCGTTTCATCTGATTGGCGACGAAGGTAACTCCGCCCGACTTGCGACGAGGGTGTCTTGGCCTGGATAACCTTTGGCTCCACGTGCCTGGGTTGCTCCGTGGCCGGTGTCTGTAGCCGGGGTGGCTGGTCACCATGAAGGTAGCTTCGTGGTCCACCCCGCGGTGTTGCCCTGCAAGTCCTTGTAAGCTTGGGCATAAAGTGCGCCTTACAAGAAAAAAGGTGCCAGAAGCCAACATGGGTACTTCGATATATATGTGCGTTCGTCCAAGAACAGGACTAATCATTTGAAAGCACAAGTAGGAATGTGAAGTTTGAAGATTTGGTATATTGCATGTATGCGAAGGGAAAATAGTGTACGAGGACTCACCAGGGGTCCGGAACCTGCAACACAAAAATTTATTTGGCCTCGCAAGCACGCGAGGGTCAGTTCGTGAATAAATATGATAACTTATATTATGTCAGCCGACTCTCTTGGTATGTATGTATGTATGTATAT
>JADLZK010001145.1:0-20587 GCA_015847255.1 Hyparrhenia diplandra | reverse complement strand
GCTCGGGGCGGGGGAAGAGAGCTCTACCGAGGGGGTGTCGAGAGCACAAGCGGGGGCCGGGCGGCCTCCCGTCGCTTCGACCATTTGAGTTCTGCGAAATTGGCGTCGGGGAGAAAGCGTCCGGCCTCGAAGGAGGAAGGATAAGAGCGATGCGTAGGCGAGGCGTGGGTGTAATAAAAAGCGAGCAAATGGCACTAAAGCGGCCAACAACCGATCCCTTTCCTTGTGCCCTTTTAGGGTATTTATAGAATTCAAAAGTCGAAGGGGCGATTTACAATTTGGTACATGGTAGGTAGGAGAACACCGCAGCTTGGCCGGGCCCTTTCAAGGCAAGCTAGTAACCTATTACGATGCGAGGTCGTCACGGGAAATACCGCGCATGACTTCTCCCCGCTGGGGTGTAGGGGTTCCTCATACCCGGCGCCGCGGTTCCGTGCATGCTGCGGAGAGGCGATTCGGAGGGTCCATCAGCGGCCTTTCACATTGCCCGAGGTTAGCGCCGCGGGCGAGACCCCAGCATGCGGCGCTCCCTACGTGGCGTAGGGGGCCATCATGCTCCGGCCGAATGCACGCTGCACGGGGGCGCCCTGCGGCGGAGGTGGCACGCCGCCGTACGTGTCTTAGCGGAGGGTCACTCACGCTGCTGATCTAGCAAGGCGCCGCAATATGTTAGCGGAGATTAGTTCTTGGCCCCTGTGGTGAGCCAGCGAGGCTGCCCTGGCGAGCAGTCAGCCCTCCCCAACGGCAGCCCCCGAAGATGCGGATTTCCCTCAGAGGGGCGAGGCGGCAAGCGTCCTTCCGGAGGTCCCGTGCCCGGGTGGCGTGCTTTCGCCGCCCCATGGGCCCCTACCCGGCGGCGTCCCGGCTGCTTTCGTGGGCCTCGCGGGAGGTGGGCCTCGGCCCTCCTGCTTTTCAGCAGCGTTAGAGGCTTGGGCGCCCTGAGTCGGATCTTTGTTGGTTGAGATTTAGGGAGTAGCGTCGGATGAGGTGAAGCGTGTTTGTTGTAGGGATGCGGATGCCGGATTGGTTTTACTGCGTGGAGGCGGATCGGAGAGCATAGCGTTGTTTTTGGGGATCCAGGGCCTTGATCTCGGTGGCTCGCGGTGCGTCCGCTTCGCGTCCCCTCCTAGATCACGGCCTATAAATACGTACTGATTGGTGAGATTTAGGGTTTTGTGCCCTCACTTTTGCTTCCAGCTTTCGCTTTACGCCTCCTTTTTCGCGCTTTTCGCCTTCTTACTTGCTTGTGTCCTAGAGTTTACGCTTTGCTTTTTAGCGGAGGGTCCCTTTTCATTGCTGGAGGGTCCATCGATAGCTGCGTGCCGAGGGAGACCATGAGGCCCAAGACCGTCGTTGAGTGCCCGAGTTCCCTCGGGCAGAAACGCAAACAAGTCCACGAAAAGCGTTCGGAAGAACGCGAGTTTTTCCACAAGAAGCGTTTCCAGCCTCGGAGAGCGAAACGGTGCCGCGTCGAGAAGCCGGCGAAGTCATCGTCTTAGAGGAGTTCTTCCACAGCGAGAGCTCCGTTTTCCGTGTCGCGAGCTTCGTGCTTTCGAAGTGCTGCGGAGGTTCAACCTCGCTTCCATCAACTCGCGGCGTCGTGCTTTCCACGCTGATGAGCGTATGCTACGGGCGTGCCGCTCCGTAGAAAGTGAGGCGGCGGTGGGCGGCTTCGCCGGAGCCCACACCGTGCACTACTCGGCCGCTGCCGTCGAGCGGCGGAGGAGGAAGGTCTTCAGCGCTCGGTATGGCGTGTGCGGTTTCATCCCCGCTTGGCGGGGGTGGAGGCCCCTACGCGGCGCAGCGGAACAAGTGGAAGCGCCGGCCCGCTCGACGGCCCGGTTTCTATTACGGTTGGAGAGTGCGGAGAGCAGTATGGCGTCCGAGGTCCCTACGCCATCGCGAAGGTGAAGCCGTGAAAGACGGCGGAGGCGGCGAGGCTGAGGCGCCCTGCCGCGTCATGTCACGCCACGTCTGCGCGGGGACTGGTGGAAGGAGTTGGCGGCGGCGCTGGGTACAAGTCACGTGGCGCGGGGGTGCCCTCCGTTGAAGTTGCGGACTTCGTGAGTATGCCCCAATTTGAAAAGCGTTGAGGTTTTGACCTCGAGGCGATCGGCCCGGCTGCTTGAAGCGCGAAGGGTGATAAGGTGGAGGTGCGCGTGGGTGATGGCGGAAGGCCACCTGCTACTCCGACTTCCTTATTGGAAGAGTTGGACAGGCCGGATCCAGCGCTCGCCCATCGCTGGCCGTCGCCGGGTGAAGCCGGGTCTTGCCGACGCTTTCGAGTCGGCTCACGAGGTGGCGGCGAGAGGCGTGCAGGCGCCATGGATCGCGAGGAGGAAGAAGCGGGGAGTCGCAAAGGCAGGCCAGCCGCAGCCCAGCCCGAGCCCAGGCCCAGCGAGGCGCTCGTCCTCCCACCCCACCCGTCGCTTCCGAGGCGGAGTCGCCGGAGGCCGGCCCGGAGTCTCGGGTTGCTTGACCTGGCGCTTCCCTTATCTCGGCAGATGAGGATGGCGCGGAGGAGCCTTGAGGGCGAGGCCACGGTCGAGAAGGCGCCGCAGCGGAGGAGGAAGGCCTCCGGCAGCGGCTCCGCGACTATGAAAGCTGAGGAGGGCCGTGGCGGCGGGTCCTCGAAGAAAGAGGAGAGGGCGGTAGGGGGCGGCGGTGGCGAGGGAGTGCTGGCGCGAGCAAGTCCGTTGTCGACTTCGCCGCCAGCGAACGCGAGTACCCGCCCCTACTCGGCGAGTGCCGCGTGTGAGGCGGCGGGTGAATTTTGGGCGACCCTCCGGAGGCCCCTCGGGAGGCGGGAAGGCCCCTTTGAGGCGGAGAGCCCCTCACCGGCGCCTTATGTGGCGGAGGCGATGCGGCATCGATGATGTCGGCGTGGAAGCTACACCGCAGGCATCGACCTCGCGACACCCCCTTCGCCCGGCTTCGGAGGTTGGCGGAGGATGATTGGGCAAAGCGTCTTCGATCGCGTGCGCTGCGGAGAGCGAGATGCGAGTGGCGAGCCGCTCCCTCGGATATCCATGAGGATATCAAGGGTGAGAGACTCGGAGTTGCTAGTGTTGGCGCGGGCGGCCATCCGTGGCCCGGGACTCCGGTCGACCACCAACGGACGCCCGGAGGAGGCCCTCTAGCGAGCTCAAGGAGAGCCGGCGGGAGGCGGGAGCTGGCGGCTATTGATGAGGCGGAGCGCCTCCGGGAGGAAGTGGCGGACCAGCAAGGAGGTGCAAAGTTCTCCGCGGGAGAATGAGCGCGGCCGTCGAGCCCGCGTGAGGTCCTTTATATGTGCGAGAGCGGAAGGTGGCGGCCGCGAAAGAGGCTCCAATGATCTTGAGGCTATCTGGTATACGGAGGCAGGCACTTCAAAGGCGGCGCTTGGCGCGTTCTTGAGCCCGGAGTCGGGGCCGCTTCCATTTGCTGCGCCGAACCCGGACCTGCCCTTGTTGGCGCTGGATCTGTAGGGAGGTGAGGGGAGGCTATGCGAGAAGGTGGTGGCATGTAGCGGCAGACTTGAGCCCGGCTTGCCCGCCCTGATGCGCCGAGGAGCCCGCCGCCATACGGATTGCAGCGCGTCGGGAGCGTTAGTCGAGGCCCCGGGACAGCTCACTTCCACGGCAGGCGAGGTTAGGGGCCTCGCGGAGGAGGCGGGGCGTGAAAAAGCGCTGCGGCGGCCTTCATCAGCGCTTACGAGTACGAAGGAGGCGAGAGCTTGCTGCAGGGTTTTCGAAGGGCGTCGGCGAGGAAGGTTGGTCACTTGTTTTGCTTTTGTTGTACATTCGCTTCTTTTCCTCTTTGTTTCTTTGCTACTTTGTCTTGTGTCTTGACTTGAGTGTCGTTCTAGGTCATTTGCCGCTAGCTTCGAGCGGAGGGGCTCCCGGCTGCTCGGGAGGAGATACAAGCCGCGCGGGCGGGTTGAGTGCCGAGGGTAGCTTCGAGGCGATCACGAGTGCCTCGCCCCTGGCAGCAGCTGCCAGCGCCATCCCGTCTTCCTCGGCCCCGCCTCGAGACGCGGCTTCTCCCTCTCTCCGCACATCTCAGGCAGCGCGCCTCGCCTCGGCCGAGCCCTCGAGACTGCTCAGAGCTCCCTCCATGCCTCCGAGGGACCCCTCCGACGCCGATGCTGCTGCGGCCTCCGGCGAAGGTAGCTTAGGGCTCCTTAGATTGCCGTGAGTTTATTCTTTCCTAAGCGAGACAATCATGTGGTGTGAAAACTTCTTAGCCTTCGGGCTTTTAAGTTGAATGATGAATTGGAGTTTTAGGGGAGCTTCGCTACGATACATTTGCTACTCGATTGTGCGTTTCCGTTGTGTCAGTGCACCTTTTGCGTAGCTTGATTGCGTTGGGGTTGGGAGCTAACAGCGTTTGATGATTGCGTTGGCCGCCTTGAGTACCGCGAGGACTGCTGCGGAGAAGTGCTAGCGTGGTTCAGCTGATGATGAATCGCCAAGATGTGTTCATTTCGGGGAAACTTGGAGTTCATGCCATGCGGCGGTTCCCGGACTGCCCTTGGCGGTTTTGGTAGGGGCGGGGGTTCGGAAGTGATATGTAGCCCGTCGGGCCTCGGAGGCCTTCTGGCGGTCCCATGACTTGACAAACGAAATCCAAGTGGAGCAGGACTGCAGAACCCGGTGCCGGTGCGACCTTGGCGGAGGGCGATATTAGAGGGGCGATGAAGCGTAGCCATCGCGCGGGCAAGCGGCTTGTTAGGTCGATGTGAGGAGGGGGCCGTTGTTTGAAGCGCGGGAGGATGTGGGCCCCAGTGGAGCGACATGCGGAGGGTATCACCGGCATCGAGTGCTGCGGGGTGAACTTCCGGCTTGTTCTTTGAACTGTGATACGGGCCCGCGGCGACTCTGGCGAAAGAGCGTAGTGGAGGTGGTGGATAGAAGGAGTTTGTGGGCGTGTAGCGAAGGTGTTGGTTAAAGAGCCATCTTGTATGGGAGTCGTAGCCTGCGTAGGCGGGATGTGTGCGGAGGCTCCACGGGCTCTGGCCGCGGAGGGCCGTGTAACTTTCCTCGTAATGTAATGGGCGAGGCTTTCACGGCACGGAGGGCGTGTAACTTTCCTAAATAATGTAATGGATGCGGTATGTTTGCAAAAGAGTTGTTTTTGTGTTGCATGTACCAAGTGGTAGTGGTGCTCTTCGTAGGGTAGTCGCGTGAAGCGCGGTGCCCCTATTTCACTCAGTGCGAGACTTCGTGCATTTTGCGAGGTAGCCGCGGTAGGCGGCGGCGTCCCTGTTTCACTTAGTCGCGAGACTCGCAGCGTTTTGCTTGAGTAGCAGCGTTAGGCAGCGGCGTCCCTGTTTCCCTTAGTGCGAGACTTCGGCGTTTTCTCGCAGTAGCGCGATAAACGTGGCGTCCCTGATTTTCCTTAGTCGCGAGACTTCGCAGCGTTTTCGCGAAGGTAGCGCGATAAAGCGGCTGGCGTCCCACAGTCTTCCTTAGTGCGAGACTTCGGCGCATTTTTCGCGAAAGTAACGCGGTAAAGCGGCGGCGTCCCCATTTTTCCTTAGTCTGCGAGACTCGGCGTTTCTGCGAAAATTTGCTTGACCAAGTGGTACTCGTTATTTTTATTGCAGGTCTTTTGTTACAAAGTTCTTTTGGGCCGGCGGAGGGGTCTTTTCGGCTCCACGGGGTTCCCTGTTGAAGCTTGAGGTTAGTGCGAGGTGCGCCCTTGTGATTCAGCCCAGGTGCCCACGACTCATCGTTCGGAGACTTGGGCCGGGCGGCCCCACAGCGCGAAGTGGGACTCTTGCGAGAGGTGAAAAGCTGCGGGGTGGGTCCACTGCGCCATGCACGCCATCCTTGTTGAAATGGCGGTGCTTGCGGGTTGTCGGCGTTTCGCCGCCTTTTCGCGTTCGTGTTGGGCCGACCTACCCCAACCGGGACTTTGGTTCCTTTGGTAGGTTGCCCACGGGAGGATGTTACATTACTCCATTGTGGTATCCCCGCGGGAGTCGCTGCTTTCGGGGATTGGTGCGGAGTCCGCGGCGAGGGTGCTCTGGAAACGGCGGTGGCGTGGGGGGTTGCGAATACCGAAAATGCTCTAGTTTATGCGCATTTTGGTCTTTGTTGGTTTGCGGGGTTTGGATGTTTATTTGCCTCGGGGGCATGTCTGTATTTGTTGCTCTTCATTACTACTTTTGAGTGCCTGCACGGGGGTTGGGGTCCCGTTTACATTTTCCATTGTGGTGCCTTATTTGGGTTGGGGAAATTTGTGGAGTTTGAGTATCGGCATCGCTCTATAGGATCGGGGTTTGGCTGGGTGTTAGCATGGTGGCGTCGTGGTGGCGATGCGCTCTCTTTCTTTTTGTGGGATTCGTGGGGGGGTTTTTGGTTTTGTAGTGCTTCTTAGGGGCGGGGTGCTCCCCGGCGTTGGCGGATGTCATAAGTGCTTGTTGTGATTATGGTTTTGTCTGTGAGGAGGTCTTGTCCTTAGTGGGTGGTGGTGTGTTAAGGCTATGCGGCGGAGGTCTTCTTGGTCGTGTGGTGAGCCATTTTTGTTCTTGAGCCCACGGCGAAGAGTGCACATCTTCCGTTTACATGCGTGCCCCGTGGGGCCGGACTTCGAGGTGGCGGAAGTACACCTTTGCGAGCCCTGGCGGAGAATGCGAGGGCTTCCGGCTTTTGTGCGCCTCCGTGTCTCATGCAGAGAGTGCGGGGGTGTCTTTGTGCGAGCCCAACGGGTGCCGGGCGCCGGCTTTTGTGCGCCTCCGGCGGGTCTCATGCTCGGAGGAGCGCCCCCGGGGCGTCTTCCTTGCGGGCCACGGCGGGAATTGCCGGGCGCCCGGCTTTGTGCGCCTCGCGGGTCTCATACTCGGAGCGCGGGGCGTCTTCATTGCGAGCCCACGGCGGAGGTGCGGGCGCCGGGCTTTGTGCGCCTCCGCCGGGTCTCATTTCGGAGGCGGGCGTCTTCCTTGCGGGCCCCCCCAGGCGGAGGTGCGGGGCCCCGACTTTTGTGCGCTTCCCGCGGGTCTCATACCCGGAGGCGCGGGCGTCTTCATTTGGGCCCCGGCGGAGGTGCCGGGCGCCAGGCTTTTGTGCGCTCAGCGGGTCTCATGCTCGGAGGCGCGGGGCGTCTTCCTTGCCAGGCCCCCAGGCGGAGGTGCCCGGGCGCCGGGCTGTGCCGGGGTCTCAGCCCGGAGGAGGGCGTGGGCGTCTTTCATTACGAGCCCTGGCGGGGAGGTGCCCGGCGCTCGGCTTAACATAATTTAGAGTTAGGGGTGTTTTGTTGGTTTGGCCAGGCCGGGGGGTGCGGCCTTGCGGCCTTCCCCCGGCGTGGGCAATCGATTACCCAGCGATGAGGGCTGGTTGGCGCCCCGGCCGGCCCTTCAGTCTTGTAACTGCGTTGCACCTTTCTCCGATGTGGGGGTAACTAACACATATATTAGATATTGAATGCTTTGCCTCGTTGAAACTCGCGCCCCCTTCGGAAAAGAAGTGCAGCCCGCATTGTTCATGATCTTAAGTTTTAGGAAGAGAAAAAAAATGAAATGGCAAAATGGCGGAGCCCAATACAACTTCGCGGTGCACGGTACATTGCACCGCTAGGGGTAGTAAGGTACTTAGCGGTGGTCGACGTTCCATGTGTGGGGGAGATCATGAGCGCCAGTCTTGCGGTGGAAGGAGGCGGGTCTTGTGGACTTAGCGAGGTATGGGCCCGTCACTTGGCCATGAACTTACCCGGCCATCTTCGCGTTACGCTTCGTCGGGCGAAGTCTCAGGAGGAGATCGTCGCGGTTTGAGCTTCTTGTTCCTCCATCTTGTGGTCTCCTCGGTATGCGTGGAGGTTGAGGATGGCCAAGTTTCTTGTTTGTTCGAGGAGGTCCTTCGCGGCCTCTCTTCTTAAGGGGGGCTTCGGCGGTGACCCTTAGCGGCAGCGTGCTTCGATTCTTACGGGAGGGCGGCCTCTTCTCGAGCAGGGCTTGAAGGGCGTGAATTTGGTGCCGCGGCTTTTGGGAGGTGTTATGTGACCATACCACGGGGTGAGCTCCTCCGCCCATTTTCCTCTTGGTTTTAGCGTGGACGCCCGATACCTGCGAGGATTATGCCATTGGCCCTTTCGGCCGAGGCCGTTTGATTGGGGGTGCGCGGAGCGAAGTGTATCTTGGTGCCTGTTGATGGCGAGAGCTGTTTGAAACGCCGTTATCAAGCGGGTGCCGTTATCGGCTTATGCTCCGGCGGGGTTCAGCGGCGGGCGATCTGCGCCAAGAAGAACATTTTGCTGAGTGAGAGTTATGCTTGCGAGAGGGCGGGCTTCGATCCATTTGGTGAAGTATTCGGCGCCACTCTGCGTGGCGAAGTTTCCCGGGCCGCGGCGTGGACCGATAAGGTCTATCGCCCATCGGCCCAGGAGGGGCCATGGCTGGTAGATGAGGGTTGGCCGGGCCACGGCCTGTTGGGTGGTGGGGTGTCGGTGGCATCCCCTTCGCGTGCTTGACCCCGGAGTTCCGTGGCGTCGTTGAGTGCGGTGGGCCAATAGAACCCTTGCCTGAACACCTTTCCCACTAACGCTACGGGGCCGTTGTGCGAGCATGGTGTCGCCGTGGATCTCGCTAGGATGGCGCGAGCCTTCGCGGTAGATATGCATTTTAGCCATGGAGGCGATTCGGATGCCTTGTACGGCTTGTTGTCAGCTGGGCGGTAGCCTCGGACCTTACGCTCAACCCTTTTTTTTGTTCTTCCTTGGATTGGGGCTCGAAGGCCTTTGATGAAATCAATGATCGGGGCTCTCAATCTTGGCGAATGGCGGCCGATTTGGGGGTTGGTCGCCATCTTGAATCGCGGGGCTCTGGTATTTCGGCTGCCGTCTGTGGGGAGTTGCTCCGCTCGGGACGGCCTTCCTTGACTCGTCGGCTTCGCCGTTGTCCCTACGGATATGGTCTTGGTTGTGATGCCGAGAAGAAGACCTCCGTTTTCCCTTGACCTTACGGTATTTTTTGCAGCTGCGGGTGCTTGGCTGTTGTTGTCCTTCTCGGCTTGTTTTGAGACCACCTCCGGAGTCGGTTTTGATGATGGCCCTTGGGCCCGACATGGCCGGGCGACAGTACCAGACGCGCCTCGTATTCGCCGTGTTGTTTTGTGCAGCGGAATTCTAACTTTGGCGGCATATCTGGCTTGACTCGGTGGTAGTGATGATTAGCGATACCCGACTCGCGTGCCCCGAGCTCCGTCGGTGTGTCTGTCCATCGGGTCCAAGGATTCAACGCGGTTGTATGTGTCGATTGTCGATGCGCTGAGATGCGCGCGCTGGGGCACGACTTGATGGCGTTTGCCGGCCAGATCTGATTGCGTGGTCCGATCTCGGTCGCCCGCCGCTATTACGCCACGACTCGGGGTTTTACGAATATGTTATCAAGGGGCTTCGGTATGGTGACCTCTGTGCCTGGAAGTAGTGCTTGAGTTTTTCGTTGTTTTGACCACTTGCGTAGGCTACCTTTTCGACTCACGTAATTTGGCTTGGGCCCTTCGGGGTTTCGGAGACATAGTAGGCGGGGATTTGCACGGGCTGGTGCCCTTCGTTTCACTTCTTTGACGAGCCTTTGGCGGCGGCGGCATGTGGCGTCTTGTGACGTGGGAGTCCTTAGCCTGGTTCGGTGTGGCGAGGGGTGGGTAAGGGTTTTGAGTCTTTGCTTGAGTTCTTCGAGAAGGCTTGTTGTTGCGACCCCGGCCCCGGGAATGGGTGCATTTCCTTTAGGTTTGGAAGAATGAACCCTCGCTCGGGCGACAGGGATGGGCACGCTGGGGGCGGCGAGGGCGTCCGTATCTCTGAACCGATTTTGTTCCTCGGAGGTTCCATCGCGGTGATTGCTGCGATCTTCGAAGGGTTGGCCTCTATTCCTTTTACGAGATCTGGGCACCCGGTAACTACCCTTACTTACTCAAATACACACACTTGGCGGGGTTGAGTTTGAGCGGCCCGGCCTTGATTTGACGAAGGTCCTTTGGAGTCCGTGATGTGGTCTTCCCTTTAGCTTACTTTGGACTACCAAGAGTTCGTCGGCGTAAGGCGAGATGGCGTGTCGTCTCCGAACACCTCCATCATTCACCGTGCGAAGGGCGGCGGCGTGACCTTAGAGCCATTCTCTTTGAAGCGATGGATTCGAAGGGTTATGAAACTTGTCTTGTCTTCATGCGCACTTTGGTTCATCAAATTTGGTGGTATCTCTGGCTTGATCGGGGAGGGACAACCTTTCCGCGACCTGCTGCTTTGCACGTCGACTAGAAGGCTGATTCGGGGAGGGAAAATCGTCCTTCGGGCATGCTTTGTTCGGTTGGTGAAATCACGCACATCCTCCATCTGTGGGCTCAGCTTTGTCTTTACTAAGGCTTGCTTTTCACCATGACAACGTTGGATAACCAAGTGGGGGTATTTGTGGGGCGGATGACCTCCCGCGTCTAGAAAGGCGGTTTACCTCACACCGGCGCTACTCTTCTCTCGTCGACATTTTGCGAAGCTCTGCGCTTCGGGGTGGCGTCGGTCTTATGTTGAGTGGTGCTGGATGAGTCGGGCTAACACCACTGTAAATCTTGCGCGGACCAGGGCAAACACATCGGAGTTCTCGGAGGCCTTTGCAAACTACGCCTCGGAGTCTAGTCGGAGTGCGGATATGGTTTTCTCTATCGGGATCAAAGCTAAAAACACGACTTTCTTCGTTTTCTTAGCGGCACGAGGAGAGAGAGCGGGGGGGGGCTCCAGCGCTTTCGGAGGCTCGCGCCATCTTTCATCTCTCTTAGCCTGCCGTTCTTGTTCTAGGTTGTATGCGTTCTGCGTTGCCGGTGCGGCGGCCTCCGCGTTTCTTACTGCGGTCTGGTCTCCGGGCTCAAGGCAATTGCTCGCCCGGACGGAGGGCATCTTCATCTGGCGAGATAACTCCGGGTGGAGGACAGCGTCGAATGCGTTGGTGACTCCAGCGACGAAAATGGCGTTGTGGCTGTAATGCGGTCGACCACGTCGAAGGTTATGTTTTCTGATCGATTGAATGGGCTCTTTCGAAGGGGCCGGTAGGTGATTTCCCGATGGTAAGCTTGCCTCACCTCCGAGAGCCCGAGGGGATTTTGCGGTTGTAACATGTTCTGAGGGGGCCGATTTTGGCCGGTGGATGAACAAGATGTCTGCGGCGGAGCTGCCGTGTCTACTAGGATCTAGTAGCGATCCGACCTCCATTGTTGGTGTCGATGACCATCGCATCGATGTGAGGTAGTCTACGAGCTTCATGTCGGCGTTGAAGGTGATCGAGATGTGGGACGGCGGTTGTTTCGTGAGGCCCCTCCGGTGCCCACATGATGGGACCCTCCGATGGTGCTCCTTTATTGCCGTTTGTTGCCGTGGTCCTCGTTAAGAGCCCAGAGTGATAGCGAGGATGACCCCGTAAGATGAGTTGGAGCTGGCGGCCGCGATTATGCGGATTTCTTGCTTGGCCGGGTGTTCTTTGGGTCGAAAGTGGTGCGGGTGGGCGGAGTGGAGGTGGTAGGGCTTGGTTGTGATAACTTGGTTTGGGGGAGGCTGAGGGGGTGTGAGGCCGCCTTACCTCTTCTTTGGTAGTATCGGGTAGCTCTGGCTTTTGAAGGTCTTTGGAGTGGAAAATTTGGGTGAGTGGGCTTACAGATGTCTTTGGATTCCATAGTCGAAGGGGGTGAAAGTGTAGTGGTTGGAGTGGGTGCTTCTTGGTTTTCTTGTGTGGTTAACTTGCCTCTGCGGGCTTTGCGACGAGCTCCACAATCCATCGCCTCTTTCCCCTTGGCGAAAATATGGGCATTGTTTGGTGTAATGGCCTTTGCCCTCTCATGATAATGGCGGTGGGGTTGTTTTGCGGAGGCCTCATGTTGGTGTGCGGGTTCGATGCAGGGGTTCTTGGTGGGTAGTTTTGCCTAGGGGGTGGTTGGTGGGTTTCTTTGTGGCGGGGGTTGTTGGGCGATGGTGCCGACTCGGCGGCCTCCGGTCTTGGGTGGTTGTCTGCGTGGTGGTCGTTGTGGTTGGTCTTTGATATGGCGGAGGTCGGAAAAGCCTCTATCTTAAACTTTGTGGCTGTTGTCGGCTCTGCGATACTTGTCCATTATCTGTGTAGCTCCGCTAGGGTCTTGGTACCCTCCAAGCTCAATCTTTGAATGACATGGGCACGGGCGGATGCAAGAGACCCTTTGCCATAATGGCGGCTGGGTCGGAGACCCCCTCGGATCTGACAGCGGTTTGGAGGAAACCTCCGCCACCACTCTTGTAGGGGCTCATTTGAAAGCCACCCGCGTTCGACAACTTTCAGTCTTGTTGATGAGTTAAGGTCAACTCCTTGAGAAATTTCGCGAAGGCGTCGCGAGAAGGTCGGACCGGCTCCGGTTGAGTTGGGGGCGTCTGAGTGCAAAGGCCCCGAGCCACTCCTCTTGCGATGATCACAAATGAACTTGGCCATTGTGGAGTGATCTCCTCCTACTTGGCTTCCACGGCCCGGCAGTAGCTCATATGAAGCATGCGGGGTCGGAGGCCACCGTTGTATCTTGGCAAATGCGGTGGGTGTATCTGCGGAGAGTCATTCAGCGATCCCGAAGGGCGTAGGAAGCGGGGATTGGGGTCGTAATGATGATTTTGCGGAGGCTGAGAAGGCGTGGCGGCATGCCGTCCCGATGGGCATGGAGGGTACGGTTGGCTTATGCGAGGGTTGAGGATTGCGGGTGTTGCGGTGGTTGATTCTGTTGAGGTGGTGGGTGGGGTTGGCGGAGGTGGGGGCTTGCCTGACGGGGATTGCGGATGATTCTTTGGGCTGCGGGCGCCCTCCCCCGACTTCTTGCCCCTCGAGGCGGCGGTTGATCCATGCCCGCTCGGTCACGGCGACCCGGCTGTTCCTGGCGTCGCGGCGCGCCTCCGATCTAGGGCTGCGGCAACCTCCTCTTTTGCGATGTCGGGCTTGGAGGGCCTCTGAGTGCTGCTCGCCTTGCCGGTTTCCTCCTCTTCATCTTCTTGTAGCACTTTCGAGGGCCCTCAGGCGGATCCAGTGGGGTTCGCTCTCGGCGGCAGAATCTAACGCCACCGGTTCTTTGAACCACGTCCCAGTCGGCCTGCAGGCGCCCGCCTTGATGGGCGTCATGGCCTTCTTCCGGTGACCTCCGATATCGGGATGACCGGGGGGTCGGGATGGCGGGCTCCGACTCCGCAGCCCACAGCGCGGCTGCGCCCAGGTGCGTGGTGGCCGCATGCCCGGCCCTTGATGGGTTTGATCTGGGGGTCCAGCCGGGGCGGGTTGTGCTGGCTGCGGAGGTTCGATTCGGCGGGTGGCCCGGCACATGGCTTTGGACTTTTTGTGTCGGTCCCCACGGTCGGCGCCAGCTGTGGGGATCCTCACGCCCCCTTAGCCTTCGGAGGAGCGGGAAGAGGCGAGGCTTCCTGAGGTGAGTCGAGAACACAAACGCGGGGCGGAGCGACTCTCGGTCACGCCGACCTTGTTTAGTTGCCGGTCGGGCGATCGGAGGGCGTCAGGCCTCGGGAGGAGGGATAGGCGATCGTAAGGCGGGCGTGGGTGTAATAAAGCAGCAAATGGCACCAAAGCGGCCAACAACCGATCCCTTTCCTTGTGCCCGCACCGGGGTATTTATAGGAATTCAAAAGGAGTCGGAGGGACCGATTTCAATTTGGTTTACATGGTGGGGTGGGAGAACACACGCTGGCAAATTGGGGCCCTTTCAAGGGCAAGCTAGTAACACTATTCGATGTGAGGTCGATCTGGGAAGCCGCATGACTTCTCCGCTTTGGGGGTGTGGGTTTCCTCATGCCGGCCAGGTTCCGTGCATGGAGGAGGCGATTCCGAGGGAGGTCCATCCGCGGAAGCGCTCACTGTTGCGGAGTTCGCGCCACTTAGGCGAGACCCCACCGCCGGCCGCTCCCTACGTCGCTAGGGGCCATCATGCTCCCGGTTCGAATGCGCTGCGGGCGCGCCCTCGGAGGGGTGACGCTTGCCGTTCGTGTCTTCGCGGAGGTCCTCCAGCCTGGCGATCTGCAAGACATGAATATGTTAACGGAGATTAGTTCTTGGCCCCATTGGTGAGGCCGCGAGTTTCTGTAGTGGCGAGGGGTCGCCCTCTCTAACATATACCTGCCTTCTTGTGTAATGGTGGTTGTTGATCGGGGTTGTAGAGGGCATCCACAAAGCATCTTGTTCGGCTAGTAGGCTTGGAATGTGAACGTAGAATCTGTCCCTCAGTTTTCTGCATGAAGATGAGTCATACAGTAGAGTGGAGGTTTGGTTTTGCGGAGGGTAAAAAGATCATGTTGCCAATGTGCATATGACTAGGTGTTGATTACTTTTGCTTTGTTGGTGTTTGTGACCTTCAATTGGCTTCCTCTTGCTGCAAAGCTTGCTTGAAATTTTAAGCGGTGAGTTTCAAAGCGATTAGTATACGGAATGGAGAACAATTTTTTCTTTGGGCGGTTATCGTTTCTCGCTTTCCAAATGTACCACAAAATGAAAATAACCTTGGTTAAGATATCGGTGGAGGGTTGCGGTGATCGATTAGGCGGCGCAATCTATACCCCATCCTCTTGATGCGTCAATATCATTGACTAGTGAATGGCGCGCCCATGCCGGCGCGGTGAATAACCACATGAACAAAGGAAGGATGCTAAAATAATAAATTAGGCAAATCTTGGGCAAAAGATGTGGTTTTGGCATGGATCGAGGGAAGAGGAAAAAGAACATGATTATATTGGACATGACCATATATCATAGAGTGATTACACAAATATTGGACATGATCATATATCGAGTGATGATTACAAGGCTTGCGATGATTACACATTGCTTAGTATTTGGTAACATGGGTAACCCTAAGCCTAAGTCGGGATGAATAACGGTATAGGCAATCGAGCATAATTATACAAATGACATTGTGGTTACTATAGCGTGGGTCGAGTCTTTTCATGGCGAGGTAGTTGTCAAAAGGTTCATCCCCATTGACACCACGGTGTGGATCTTTGGATAATATGGTGGATGGTGGATGAATATCGGGCGACTGGCGTGTGAATTAAATCAAAAAAAAAAATATGGAGCATGCATGCGATAAGGGTGTTGGAAGGAGCACACATACATGGTCTAGTACCTTTAGAAGCGGCACCATGAAGAGCACGATAGTTCAATCCTCAAATATGACACACATGGTGCAATAGTAGTGACCACATACTTAAAGTAATGACCACATTATAATTTAAAACCACACAAGATATGAATCTTGAGAGGTTTGCGAGATTCGAAAGATTATATTAGAGCGATATCTCCTCCATGGCAACATGCTCGAGCTACGGGGCGAATGAAATAACGACAACAATGGAAAGGGTGGGTTTGCACTTTTTTCGAAGCAGGATGCGAGCAACAAAAAAGGAAATAGAAATAGGCGAAGGCCAATCATTAGGTCCATAGGAACAAAAGGCAAAAAAATTAAATGAATCAAAAGAGGAATAAATACGAGACCCCAAAACTGAAAATAGTCATTGAATTGTTAGGATGCTAATCAAATATACGGCATGCATATCTGACAGGGCCCAAATAAACAATATGCTAGAATAGGTACATCGTCCTATTTTCCAAAGCAGAAGACCATCCCGGCTATTAGTAGGAAAAGGTAAACAAAAAATATTACCCCGAGTATGTCATAAATCATAAAACATAAAATTATCTTGGATGACATGAAGGCCGAGTCGTGGAGACATCATGCCCTTGACGACTAACTAAGCACCTTCTTTGGAAAGGACGAGAAAAGTTGACAACGACCTTTGCTCATAGAACCCAAATTTTGAAAGCAAAATAATCAAACAATTTGGTGGCAAAGCATAACGGTACTTTTTCTGTGGCAGCACCTTCTTTTAGTCCTACGTAGTTAAGCGAATATTCTTGAAGCGCTATTTTCAATATCAACTATATCACCAAATTCTAGGTAGAAGGAAAGGAAAATTGAGCTCTATCATGACAATCTTGCTATCTCATGCTAGCTGCGGAGTCCATTATATAAGCATTGTGCAAGACTGAGATCAAAACTACAACAAATTTGAGAAAGCTTTCATACCACACATAAGCGGAGGCAATTAAGGAAAACTAAGCATCATTACCTCATGATTAACTAAAAGAAGATAAACCAAGGCCGGCTATTTGATTCAACAAAAGCGGGATGGTGCGACAAACAAGGTCTTTGGGAGAGGTGAACCTATGATTCTACACATAATAAACAAAGTGAAATGCATTCTGTGGCATTGAGATGAGGCTGACGTCAAAATCATTGCAATGATCCATTATTAGATGGTGACATCAAGAATGCATTGCAATCACTCTAATTCAATAACCTTTGTAGATATCATAGCACCGAAAGCAATTTCTTTGAAACAATGGCCCGATTAAGCTGGCGGAGGGTTACAAATGAAATCCACATCTGCAAGGCTGGTTTGATCTGCATCTATCTTACGATCCATTTACCTTGGGCTACGTCTTGACATCTTTTTTTCAAAAAATACGGTTGGGCATCATCGGTAGTAGAAACGTCTTACGACACTAAGCAGGGCGAGAGAGTCCATAAGGTACATGTCTTTGGCAAAAGTCCTTTTAAGGCTTTTGTGGTCACTATCCTGCATAAAGGCAGGACTTATATAATATATAAGTTGTATTCTCTTTTAAAAGTGATTGTAGATGCAAAAGGACAACGAAGATAATCTTTTGTTTGTGCGTATCTATTACCGGCAACCTACATGAGAAGGATATAGTATAGCCTAGTAAAAAGTTGGCCGGTCGTTTTTTCACCTTGACTAAAATAATAGTGCATTCCCAACCTATGCGGTCGATACTTTAGCCAATAAAATATGCAAGTAGGGGAAGAGAGCAGAGAACGAGGATCATGGATGATTATTACCTTCAAGAGTCGGCCTAATGCATATAGTTCGGGTTGGCGAAAGAATTTGGAGCATGGAACCTTATAAAATCAAGCTGCCACCTGAAATACGACATGCATATGTTTTTTGTCAGTATTATTCAAGCATTTACATAATCATAGATAACCATTTTTTTAAAAAAATGTGTTAAGTAAACATATTTAAACAATGTTATTATTTTGTAATGTCATGAACCAGCACCTGAAGGGCATGAGTCATGCTGTGAGTTCTTCACTTCAATCTTAAGGAAATAAACTGAAAAATAAATTATTTAACATTTTCCCCAACCATGACCAACTGAACAACAACAACGAAATTATAAGATTGTGTGTTGTTTCCAACGATCACCAACACCGAGTTCTTTGGTCATTTTTTCTATAAAACCCGATCACTATGCTACGGTATGTAAGTCATATCTTGCTCGAATAGCGAGGATGCAGCATTAGATGAATGGAAACCATAAATCTTCCTAAACACTAAATTACGACACTTTGAAGAAATATAATAAGCGGCACCAATCAGGGAGGCACTCAAATTCCCAATACTATCCTTTGATACCCATCTAAGGTTCAAATTGTTAAGGGATCAAGTTACACGATGATTTAGGCAAATTAATATCAATATTGAGTCTCTATCTACACCCTTTCCAGCTAAAGGTAAAGTCAACAATGCTTTCTAAAACAGCCACGAAAAAGGTGCGAGAGATGTCAAAATAACAAATATGTATTATATGAGACACAAAGAGTGTATATAAATAGTATTCTTACACAAGAGCAGACCTACACCATCACACATTTGTTATCAAGCTAGGTGCATAACACATATTTAGATGATGCATGAGGCAAATTTCAAACTAGCCATGCTAGCTGTTAAGAAAAATATGGGCCCGATGCATGAGCAATAGTTAGCATAAATATAAGCTAAGTCACGATGAGGCAACTAAACTTGTTGCCTATTATAAATCATACAAAAACCAATGTAATTAACCAATCTAGATCTTAACATATAATCGTGCATGGTACCTCAATTACGGAGAGATTAAAACAACAAAAAATCACAAAAAGAACAAAAACAAATCATGGCGAGTTTGTATCTAAAATCGTTTTATTGGGACCATTTAGCTCTCGGCAACCCATTCGACGGTATGCGGCACGGGGGCACTGACAACAGCGGCATCACAAATGGGTGAAGGAAAAAAAAAAAAATGCCATATTTAAGTTCCTGAATGTGTATAACTATCTATTTGCTTCTTAGCAACGAAAAAATTGATTTATAAGATTATGGCGACACCATCGAGGGCATTCCATAAAGCTGCACAAAAAGTAAAACAAAATTGTGTTTTATTGCCGAATTCTATTGTTCGCCACTATAGAAGCGTAAATAGATGACCCAAAACAATATGGTGATCCATACTAAGACAACAATAGCGATAGAGGCGCCTTGTAAATCAATGACAATATTTGAAGGCGCTAAACTCACCGTGTCACTTTCTTCTCCCTCAAACATGTAGTTATTTGTCTTTATTCTGTCATCACGTGAATAATTATTAGACAAATAGAATTGTCTACATTGGTGGGATATAGTATAACAATAAGATAAAAAATAGTTGATAAAAGATCCTATATGAAAATAAAAGGAATATTGCAAAGTCCATGGATAGCTGCCAAAAAGTCTATGAAGACACGGCCTTTTTTTTGAAAGAAGGCGTCTCAAGGTAATAAGAAAGCTTTTAGACAGCACTATTTTAAAACGACTAACCATCTAAAGGGTTGCGATCCCATACATTTTGGTTATCGATTCTATCAAACGCCAATGTTTTCCTTTTTAACCGATCAATTGTTTATGAAATTTATAGCAGCTGGAAAAAAGAGGTTTTTGATAATCTATTGACCAATAGGCGGAGTATGCAACTCTCTTGATATGCACAATTGCCAAGTACCTAGCGAGGCCGTATTTGTGAAGATCAAGTCGATTGTATTGTTGGGCGATCCGCGAGAATCCACGGCTAACGAGTGCATCTTCGGTCGTCACTTGCATCGGTGTAATATCTAGGATTCCAACGAGAAACAAACTTGCGCTTAGAACACAAAACAAACAATCGACCATACATAGGTAGGGGGAGACGACACACGGTAGTAGCGGCGGCGGCACCGGGTAGAGGCGGCGTACATTGTTGTGGTGAGCTTTACGTACCACGGAGGATGGCGAGAAGGGGTGGGCGAGCCTGGCTCGTCGGCAGCGACGCCCGCCCCGAACCTGGCAAGCAGCACCTGAATGGACTCCACCCGGGTCGGATGTGAACACGGATCGAGGCCTGGCTCCAACCCCGTCTGGGGCGGAACGGCGGCGGCGCATGGCAAGATGACGAGGCGCGGCAAGCGCGGGGATGGCCCAATGCGCATCCCTAACCTAACCCTAGAGGCGGAGAGAGAAGAAGGAGGTGGGCACTGCGCGCCGCCACGCGCCGCGCCGCCGCCGCCAGCGCGGCCGCGC
The DNA here is from genome assembly GCA_015847255.1 of Hyparrhenia diplandra. Lineage (NCBI taxonomy): Eukaryota > Viridiplantae > Streptophyta > Magnoliopsida > Poales > Poaceae > Hyparrhenia > Hyparrhenia diplandra. Next base: position 1,189 of record JADLZK010001145.1, on the reverse strand, counting down.
CGCCCGCCCTCGTGCCGGCCACGGATCACGTGCGCCGCTGGCGCCCGTGCCAGCGCCTGGCGCCCGCGCCGCTCCGCGCCGCCGCGCGCGGCCGCGCCAGCGAGAGCTGGCCGCCAGTGCCAGCGCCGCTGGGAGCACGCGGTGGAGCGGCGGCGTGACCGGCCCCCCCCCGGATGCGGCCGCATCGGGAGGGAGGACGGGGTGAAAAACGGCGGTTTTTTTTTTTTTTTTTTTTTTTTTTTTTTTTTTTTTTACCGTGAGGAGGTATATATATTTGGGTGGGGCCGGCGGGGTGTTGTGCAAAGGCACATAGTTCGAAGTGCAGCGAAAGAAATCCAAGCAGTTCTCGTGTGGAGGAGGGCTGGCGGTGGAACATAATTTCGTACAGCGAGGGACTCTTTTGCAAAAAAACCACGGTCTCCCGCAGATTTCGGGACAGCGTGGGCATACGACCATGTGATCGCTCCGACAAATATTACTTTTAAATGGGTAGAGCATGGGAAAATCCCGGACCAAATCAGAATGGGTAGATCACATTTAAAGAAAATATGGAGCGTCATTTTCTAATTGACCACATCTAGAACAAATTTTGTCAATGTGTGTAGAAAATGCCTAACCTTTCCCCCGATGGCTAAAGCCCTCCCTAATTAGTCTCAAGTGAGGTTTTAGAAGAGGATGGATTAATTTGTTTTTCCATACCTTTTGCAAAAGTGAGTCATCGTGATATGCTCCTCGATCCACTGTATGGGCGGGGATGCTTTGGCGTCTTGATTAGCAAAACCTTGTAAATTGCTTTGGTGGTACATCTTCCATACGTAGAAGGTGTCCATCTTAAAATGTCTCGCTCCCTTGAGGCACCACACCCGCAGCGTTGTTGGATTGTTTGTCTTTGCACGAGCGAGTGAAGGTAATGTGTTAAAAGGTTAGTATCCCAATCTGCGTGCCTTGGATCCTACAAATACGCCACCTTTACAAGTTGAGTTCTAATCATGAACTATTTTCTAGATTGGGCACGAGCTCGACCAAAATAGCGTATTTCTGCTTGAATTTGGTAAAGTCACATTGTCGGCTAGTTGAGTTTTGACACAAAAGCAGATGACCGATGTCTTCGATTTGATGCAATTGTTGTCTGCCGATCAAAAAAGGTGGCATTAGGAAGGCTCATTTGGCACAATGCTAGCGGAGAGGA